>JAADKT020109996.1:0-17302 GCA_011763395.2 Chrysaora chesapeakei
TGGTCTGGTGACTTCGCGAAGTTTTCTATATGTCTATTGTTTCATCCTTTTGTTCAAAGTTTTAATGTAATTTTAAGTCGTTACTTGATTTATATAACAATGATACTATCTGAACTTGCTTACGCTGAATAATGAAACGGATTCCTTATGACGAAAGCCCGAGTTATTGGAGATTGTTTCAAAATAGTTCAATCAGACCAGAAAGCATGGATGTCAAATGCGAAAACACAAGAAATAGATCGGGAAGCATTCTGTCATTCTTTGTCACAATTATTCTTGAAATTTCAAAAAACTGTACTAGTTGAACATAAAAAACTTTTTAGATGTTTATTGCAATATTTGGAATAAGATGGTTATTTCTGCGTTTTGAACTGCCGTCTGAATCGCAATCTCGTTCTGAATTGTACAACTGGTCTTGCAGAAGTGTGTGCATTTTCTCACAGAACTGGGTCGAAATAGGAAGAAAAAATTTCCTTCAAAAGATCGCCAAAAAGGCAAGTCTATACCCTTTCCAAATGGCCTAAAATCGACAAAATCAGGGGAGTTAAAAAGGTGCTTTTTTCTTCAAAATACCTAACAAAATCTACAAATAATCGCCGTTAGGCGGTATATGAAGCATTGTTTGAGCGAATTATGCTGAAGTAAGAAAAAAAAATTTTCGTCGCTATTTATGAAAAATACCCTTCTACGAGACAATTAGACAATACGAATCTATTTATTTGGCTTATGAGTCAGGAAGAGCCTTGTTGCCTGTTGGTATTAGCAAATTTCTGTAACCTTTCTTTCAAAATAAGAGATGATTTTCATCAATAATCAAAAAAGCCCTCTTCAGTTCAATGAGTAATAACTAATGCCTTTTTACATAAATTTTGACATAAACCTACGGACATTATATTCTAACTTTCTAAATATTGTATACTCTGTGTTAAAGTTTCTGATTCATCTGTATTATTAGGCATGGTAGTTAATTCTGTAACTTACTACCACTAGCTTTTGTTTTAATTTTGTACGTAGGTTAAGGGCCATCTCGGCCTAGATACCTGGATTGAAAAAAAAATTAGTGTATGTCAGCCTATGTCATTGATTTATGCAGAATGCAAAATTATTTCGTACCCTTTGCAAAGTCCGGGCTCCTAGGTGGTATTGCAAACATCTTAGCATTTGTTGTATCCATAGCTTGTTTGGCGACTTTTGAATTTTGGCTCGGGCATCCATCTTGAAGGAACCTCTTTGCACGTGGGTTGGAACTTCTCTCGAAAACATCTTCAAAGTTGTCCTTTACAAACTCGGCAAACAATTTGCCGCACATTTTTCCGTGATATTGCTCACAACATATGAAGCCTTTGCCATAAGATATAGCAGCAATGAAATGTGCTTGCTTTGACCCCTCCTTCTTTCCCTTGGTCGTGCAGCCTGGGGTCAATCCTTCATTTGCTTAACGCCACTCCCTTGCCTTTGGAGAAGCTGCCTCGTTGCATGGATTTGTTTTATAGGTGAATCCAGCTGCATCTAAATAGAAGCTTATGCCTGTCTTCCAAAAATGTTCGGGCAAAAGTTTTCGCACCTTCCTTGCAAATGCGACTCATTTAGAAAGGTACTTTTTAACGAGAAGTCCCTTTTTTCGAGAGCGTCGGTATCCATACCCATGTCCATTGAGACAGCGACAAACAGTACGATTAGAGACTAGAAGTAAGACCAGATTCTACTTGCACCCGTTTTGACGTGAAAGTTCCGCATTCTTTTCTCAATATCGGTATTTGTCGCAAAATTGACCTCTTATCTCTCGCATCGAGTTTTGGGCGTCTGCCTTTGTTGCCGTGTCATTTATCAAAGTGTGGTTCTCCAATGTTTCTTTTGGCATGGACATAGATCGTGGACTTAGAATATTGTGGAAACAACTTTAACAACTCTTTGCCTCTTATTCCTACTTTATAATGTGCTGCAATGTCTGCTGAATCCTGGGGAGTTACTTTATTTCTTTTCATATCTGTGTAAAGGAAAAGCATTTCACCTTCCTACTTCATTTCACCGTCCTACTCTATATACCGTAAATCCCCAAATTAGCCCCCTCTTTGAATAAGCTCTCCCTTTGAGACAGCCCCCAGCCTTGAGCAAGAAATTCTAAATAAGCACCCCTCTTCAAATAAGCTCCCAGCCAATGACATGTTGAGCGGACTTAATCAAATTTTAGCTACTATTTTTGGACTGGAGATTATTTTGCGAGTAAATTTATAAGCCCCCCTCGTTTAAGGCCCCTCTGAATACGCCCCTCTAAAATAATAACAAATGAATAAACCCCCAAGTGACTCATTCGTGGATCTACGGTATTCAAGAAGTCAACATGTCAACATGTATACGTTTTACTTGTCATTGGTAAGTCGTTCATTTTATAAACAATATCTCATGTATACTCGCTCTTGTCAATATGCTTTGCCATGTATGTCTTCTGTGCCACAATTTTGTGCCAATGCAGCATTATTTTTTTCCAAATAACTTTTTTTTGTTACTTACGGTGTTGGATACATTGAGCATACATTGAAAATAAATCTAAACAACGATGTCAAAGTATTTCTAAGTCTAAACATTTTTCAGACAATCTTGGACATAAATTACTGGACTTTTGATGGAACTTTCCAATCCCCCCTTCCCCCAAGATCAATGTTGTTATTGGCTTTGAATTTAAGGCTTGATGAGAGCAGGCGCATTCTTGCTAAAATCTTACAATAGAACAACATTGATTGGTGGGATGGTGGGGGAAATGGAATGTAAACATTGATCACAAACAGTCCAGATATATTTTGTCCAAGATTGTAGGGCCTTTGCACACTAGAGTACATTTCCAATTATAAGTAAGGATTAACAAATTAACACCTTTTTCCTAGTGTGCAAGGACTTGTTTGCATTTTCTGCTATCCATAAACTCTAGTAAGGATGAAACAGGTCGCCTAATTAAATATGGGCAGCATCCGGGCTGCCTTATTTCTGCCCAATGTAATCACCGATTAATTTCTTGAACTGATGTGACAGATTTTCATTCGTTCTCGTAAAAAGATATCAAATGAAAGAGTTTTTCATGCTTTTCAATTATCGTTATCTTTTTGCTGAAGCAAAGCCCCTAGGGTAGATTGCAAGAATGATGTCCCTATTATGTGCATATGTTGTGGACTATCACTTTGACAAATGCAACAAGAGGCATAAAGGTTCTTTATTCAGCAATATTCTGAAGAGCTAAAGTTGGAGAACAGAGATTCTTAAATCTATTTCATTTCATTCACTGAACGTTGAAAATAGGCCATTTCAAAATGAATATAAGTTGGTGCGTTGAGGGTGAAAGAAAGAAAAAATTCCTAGTCACCTTGTCATCAGAAGAAGTCGAAATGATTGATGAAGACTTTTTCAGTGCATCAAGAATTTATGGTCGGAACTGAATAATTAGCAAATGCCCCCACTGTTTGGTAGAATTTTGGCAGAATTTTAGGTCTAGTTTGCAAAGGGCCTTGGTAGAGTTTGTGGAATCCGTAGTTCTTGTTCTGTTGTTGATGAAATAGTGATTGTTATTATTGTTAGAGGAGGATGGATTAAAGTTAGCTTTATGTAGCTACTGTACAAGAAAAAGACGTATTAAGCATAGTTTTTTTCAAAAGAGACGAATACTGTCTACTGTCACGAATACCCCGTACATCAACAAAGATGCATATGCAAATTTGTCTATTGGGGCTCTTGAATCAAAAGCCTTTGGCATCGCACAATTCAAATCCCTTGTTTGGTGGCGCTTCATTGACGATATTTTATTATTTGGACGCACAGAAAAGGCAGACATACTGAATTTATTTAACAATCTCAACAACTTCCACTTCACCATCAAATTTACTAGTGACATCTGATCCACCTTAACTCACTTCTTCGATGTCACTGTGACACTTAACACAGACCATAGCATCTCCACAGATCTTTACATTAAACCAACTGACATCCATCAATTTCTTCTCCACTCTTCTGCCCATCCCAAACACACCAAAAACTCCATACAATACATTAACACTTTGAGCCTACAATGCATCTGTTAAGACGACACGACCTTTACTAAAAGAACAATTGAACTGCTCACATACCTTACGAAAAGAGGCTACAGACATAAGCAAGTACGAAACGAAATACGGAAAGCTACCCTAATCACAAGACAAGACAGCTTAAAGACGAAAAACCTACAGAACAGGGACAATACCTGCATGTTCATTGGACAGACCAAAAGACGACTACGAGACCGACTCAACGAGCACTGTAGGGACACTAGCAACAAAAGACATGACAAATCTGAGGTTGCAGATCACTTCTGTAAACCCGGTCACACAGCTGACGATCTTACAAATTTTATTGATATTACAACTAAATAAGAAACGAGAGAGTGTTAGAAGAGCCAAAGAGTAATACTTCATTGGCCTAGCTAGCACTCTAGCACTTCACCGATTACACAGAACCATTGACCGCTAACCATATCTCCTTTCCCCTTCACCTGTCTTTACTCTCTGATTTTCTATTACCTCAATATTTCACATTTATTATTATCACAATTATCATACTGTTATGAAAAAATTTTTTAATAATTACCCATCTGATCATCATGTCTCTATCATTATTATGATTATTGTTAACACCCTTATTAACATCACATGCACATCTTTCACACCACGTGTCATTTCAAAGCATCCACCTTACCAACAATCAGATTTCTAAATCCATAATTCAAACAGTTTTTTATATAATGTAATTACACTTACGTTCAAAAGGTATCGCACCACCTTTCTCAAAATCGCGGCGAGCTGTTGCTCTCTGCCTAAAGCAAGCTATTTTCAAAACAAAGACAACAGGGCTCAGGAGCCCATGACAAAAGATTTTGGCGGGAAAATATTCATCATTTTACTGGGCTTCCGTTAGAATTGGATTCCGTTTGGTGATTAATAAAATGGGTGCCCTTTTTGGAACACCCTGTACATTGTTATTTCGATTTCATTCGATGCGCAATGTCAGCATTAATCATTAATAAAAAAATGGTAACAAAGGTCTTTAATACATTTAAAGTCTGGAAAAATTTAATGGTAGAATGCATTCTGAGAGCTAGCATTGAAAATATGGTCTGAGCTAAAATTTGTGTTTGCATATCACAATCTGAGATGTTCTGCTCATTTCAATATTGGTTCAGTGTTTTCATGTAGGCCTCAAATGTAGTACAAGCTGTTATGGTTCACAGCCCTGTTGAGTCTGTCGTCAGTTAAAATGTTTTACGGCGCTATCTCATTATTTTAGCTTTTGGAAGGGTTGTACCGCTAAATGGCCACTGAACGTTTAATTGTTTTGTGCATTTGCGATGGAAACTACTTTTCAAGCTTCCTGAAATGACTTTCTTTTGCTTGGAGAATTAAACTTAGATTTTTGCAGCGAACAAAGTCCAAGAAGTTGATTAAGAGCCTTAGCTATATCTCGCAAAACATAAAGCTGAACAATGTGTTTAAAAATATTCGAGTTATAATTTCAAAAATGACCAGTGCAAAACTCGAACCCATGACCAAGTTCCTAGCAAGCGCTTGCGATACAGATTTCTTAATCACAAAAGCACATGGCTCTTTACCACTCTAGCCTTCGTTGTCATTGATGAGCTGCTTGTTCAGATTAATGCATTTTTAATGATTTGGTGGGTACACCAATGAGGTCTACTTACATGCAAATTCTTGTTATTCAGAGTAGCACTTTCATGATTAAGCTCATTCTTTGGTAAACTGATCGTGTACTGTGAGAATAAACTTCTACAAGGCACTATTCCGGCCAGTTTTTCAAATGGACTTGCTGCTGTTAATGAACACATTCTTGCTTCCGTCCTTTTGGAAATTTTGAAGTGCAACGCCAACCTAAAGAAATAGGATATTTAGTCATGTCTAGTGTTGGGATGTACCCCTGGTCCCGTTGACTCATTTGGGAAATTCCGTAATATCTATGTTTTTTAATTCTGTTTTTCTTTCCATATTACAACACATCTTATTCTAGCAACCGAAAGCATGGTTCTATGTTTGTTTCTAATCTTGCTTCAAGTACTCTGTTGTAAAATTTATAGCTATTGAATTGAATTTCTGGTCTTCTGCTTTCAAATATAAAAGCAACTTAACACACTTACTGACGAAAGCCTTCAGACTGATATAGGTACTGTACTGTACTGCAAGAGACTGCACTTGCCGGCCGAAGCAGCACTCACTTAGATGTTGTTGTAGATAGGGTTATATAAAAACAAAAATCGACATTGTTTTGATTGCTTGGGCTTTGTAAGCATAAAAGAATTTAAATTAAAAGTTTTTGAATATAGAAGAGAACAAACCAATTCAGAACACTGTGACTGATGATGCAAAAATATTCAAGATGATTCAAAATATAAATCTACCCTTTTTTCTCAATGAATTATGGTGTTTTTTATTTAACATTGTGTCATTTTCAGTGTATCTAAACGCCATCAGGTAGTTTTCTTGTAGCTAGGATACTTTCTATCTATTGCAATAGTTTTCCTGAGACATTAACAAACAATTTTGACAAACCTCCGTTTGGGCAACCAGTTCTGGAAAGATCTTTCTTAGCAACACCTATGTGCACTGTCTTTTTGGTATTCTGTACATAATATATTGTTTATGATCCATCTGGAGGCATGTAAATCAAATTCTGGCCAGAGCGTGTTAAATGTACACGAACAACTCTTTGATTTGAAAAGAGACATTTTCCATATACTTCTATAAATACCTGTGAATGAAAAAGAATTTTCAGCTGCAAAATGATTGCAATATCAAAGACATATTGTACTTCATCCATGAAGTTTACTTTTAGGGTTTAAGGAACCCATGGATATTTTGGCAGGATGATAACAAAACATTGGGTAACTAGACAATTAGGACTGGCAATATTATGATCAAAATAACCTTTTCTACCCCTTCATGGCACTAAAATGCTAGAATGGCAAAATGATGAATTAATAAAACAGTCGCTATCTTTTGAACAAGTTTTCCAAGCTATTCTTGTGAGTTTCAAAAATTCAGACAATTCAAAGACTCTTTGTCTGCTAAAAATTTACACTGCTCAGGTAGACTTAATTTTTTTACACTTGTCACATTTGTTGATAAAGAAAAAGATGGAAGAGGAAATAGTGTCCTATATGTTCTTGGCCATTTAATAAAATGTCGATACCAACGCTTAGACTGCTTCTATTTACTCTTAAGTAAGGTGCTGCGGCGTCGTATTCCGATGGAACTAGGTGTGCCAGTAGAGGTTGTGACTGTTCATATATAAGATATACCGTTGAAGTTTAACTGCTGAAACATCAGATCGCTAAATTTTACATGCAAAGCTGGTGTGCGAGGACAGTGCTTTCAGTATTCGAGGGGGTGTTCCTTTAACTGAACTGAACGACCTCAGAACCCCAAGCCATACGACTCTATAACCCAACAACCATACGTCCCTATTTCTATTAATGATTTTTTTTTAATATGAGTATTTGAATTCAAAATTAATTTTCATCAAGGGCTTCAAGCCTTATTGACTTTCATTTTGACTTTGATTTGATACAGCCAATAGGAATCATTTTGCCTGTGAATTTGACTTTGTGTACCTATTTCAGTAGCTATCATGATCTTCATGCCGTGTGTTCAAATGTAAACATCATTTTGAATTTATGTTATTACCGATTCTTTTGGGTTAATCAAAGGGCCTTTAAATGATAGTCCATGATGAGTTCAAAACTATAGTGTTGTTTTTCTACTTCATTTTTTATTCTTCAGCATGTTTTAACAGCTCAAAGAAGGCCTTTCTGAGAATTGGATAACAGAATAATTTCTGGACCTGATTGAAAAATGCCGTAAACGATTGCACACAGCTGAATATAAAGAGTTAAGAAGGATTACATTAAATTGTAAATACACTACGAAGAAATGGTTAAAAGACGCAATTCAAGGCACTGAAAAGTTGTTCAATCTGGTAAAACCAAGGACATGTACAAATTGCCGCAGTCAACCAGGGCTTGCTTTAAAAAGCGAAACTGGCGAGCTCATTCTTAATACTGAAGGTATCCTGAACAGATGGTAAGAGTACTGTAAGAAACTCTTTGACGATGATAAAGTGGAAGATAATGACAATCATTATTGGGACTTAGGTGATATTGGGTTAAAGGTCAATGTGCTGAAAGATGAAATAATGAAGTCTATCCGCAACAGTAAGATCGATAATTGAGGCATTGGCTGGATGCGATACTAATTTTGACTATTTGAAACCAATCATTGACAAGATATGGGAATCGGAAAAGTTGCCTGAAGAATGGATAACATCAGAATTGATGGTTATGCCAAAGATAGCAGGAACACAGAACTGTACAAGATACTGCAAATTAAGTCTGATTAGTCACGTAGTGAAGCCTTTTTGGTAATATTGCCCAACGTTTAAAACATTTCGCTGATCTAGAGATCGCAAGTATTTATTTTAAATAATATAAAAGAAATGTGAAGAAATAAACCAGTAGTGGCACAACACGCAGGCAATGGCGAAAAAAAGAATGTGGGGCACCACAAAGCAACAAAAAAGCCTGTGGGAGAGGAATACGGCAGCAAAGAGCGATCATACAATGGCAAAGGCGAGTATGTTTGTAGCGTGTAGGTGCATGCTAAGGTGATTATCAAAGACCGTAGTCAAACAATATGTGAGTAATAGGTGAAGTAAAGTTGTTTGTGCGAATCATCAGCTGCCAACCCACAAATATACATATGCAAACAATAATAATATATAAATAAGAAATATACCAGCAGTGGCACAGTATGGGACAGCCATGGGAAACAAAACCAGAGGGGGCGCAAACAGCTTTTTACGTGTTGCCGAAATTTGATGTCATGCATTGGAGTGGTGACATAACGTACACAGAGTTGTAGATAGGCTACTAGAGGACAAAGAACGAAACAAATTTGTTAAAAAAAAGAGAAGAATCGTGTACGGATCATCAGCTGTCCACCTGTGGCAACGTTTCGGATGGTTTAAGGCCAGAACGTCATGTGACAACATGCCCCCCCAGCCAGCATCCTCTTCAAGGACACATTCGTAAGAACAGTTTGGTTTTGTTGTAGGTAAATGCACTATTGACGCCATGATAGTGATGCGCAACATCATAGAGATAGCTGATGCAAGGGCACTTGTGTTGGAGTTGTGATTAATTTTTAGAGACTATACTTTTATAGACTATTTTTAAGGCTTTTGATACTGTAAAGCATCAAAGATGATGGAAGGCCTTACTCGATTTTGGCGTGCCTCAAAATTTAGTAGCTATCATTAGAGGTTAAACCCAAGGTAGAGAGACTGTAAGCGATCTCTCGCATTGAAGAAACGTCCTGCACACTGTCTTGTCTCAAGGGTAACAATGTAGATATGCGAGATTTGGAATCTACGAAAAGTGGAAGAAGCGACCAGAGCAATTATGATGCGGCTATGGCGAAGGATTGTGAACATAAAATGGTTCGATACGGAGACAAAATACTTGATGCATGGGGAGGTGGGTGTAAAAACAGATAAACTGTTGGAGAATATCAAGAGATGGAAGGACGCTAAGTATAGACATTGATGGCGCCGTTCCCACAGCTTGGTCTGTAGTTCTATAGACAGTTGTGTGCCCAGAAAAAACTGATTTGTACATAGAAAGATGAATTACATTGACAATGTGATTAACTTGTGGGGCAGAATAGATAAGGCCAGGGACATGGCGCTTGAACGCCGACGGCTCCCACAAGCTACGGCAAAATGATCTGATATTACTAAATAACCATGCTGTTATCATTACCAGGAGATTTTACTTATGGGTGATTGATTAATTTGACTCTTCACTTTCCTTATGTAGCTCACTTTATCACGTCCTTATTGTTTTACTGACCCTAACCGTAGATACATAATGTTTGGATTGGAGCCTACAACCAGTAGTGGCAGTAGATTATAATTTATATTGTGGATAAATAAGTTTAAAGTCGATATTGAAGTTCTGTGGCTTATCTATATTTTGCTGTGTATAGAAGCTTGCCGTGGTTCAATATATTTCTGCCGATATGTTGATGTTCTCCCGTGTAGTTCGGTTACCGACACAACTCAATTGTTTCTCGGTTTCAAGAGGCTCAATTCGATACTGTTTGAAGTCGTAAGTTTCTGATGCTTACAAATTTGTTTACAAATATCCTTTGAGTTCTTTGAGAATCGCAATATCTTGAGGCCAACAAAATCATAGCGTAACACTGTAACAGCCAGTCCTAGATACGCATTTTCGTATTTTCATCTACACAGAAATTTATATTGATTGGTGATAAAGATGCCATTAGACTACATTCAGAGATATTTGTTCAGACACACCGAAATTGGATGACCCTAGACCAACAAAGGGGACGCAGAACCCAGACCAAGATCAATTTAGAAGAACCAGTCAGGACCTCTTTATGCACAAAATTAATGCACAAGCACATGCGCATTAGATTGGTCACTTCACCAAGACAAGCGGGTTGAAAAATTAAGGTACCCATTAGCCATGTTGAAAGAATGAGATCAGCCTAGATCAGCCTGAGATCAGCCTACTAGCTTGCAGCTGGCAGCGAATATTGTAGAAGAATCCTCACTTTGTTCCCACCCACTTGTTCCCTGTGATCCTAGCTGTTTCAGGCTTTGTATTTGCTCTTCCCCGCGATCGTCATTGATCCCCATTTCTTTCAACTTGTGTCGCTTGTTTGCAGCAACTTTCCTTTTCTGAGGTGTTCCTTCATCTTTTCAGAGATTCCCTGTTTGTTCGTTTGTTTCCCCTTGCCACCTCTGATCCCCATTTATTTCTACAGATTCTTACTTCATTCCCATTTGTTCCCTCCGATTCCAATAATTCCCACTTCGTTGCAGCATGTCCCACAGGTTCTCTTCAATTACGTATATTCCCAGTAATTCCACGAGTTCCCAGCTTGACTGTATGTTCCAGATTTTAGCGCATTCTGGATAATCTGTATATACTAAAATAGGAATCGGATTAGTGAAAATTTTGTACGGATTTCTTTGAGCGGGTTGTGTGAGCTTCCGGGATGCGATTTTCCCACGATTCGGCCAACTGTGGGGTAGGCGAGCCATCACCCTTGCTTTTCCTCCTATCTGCTGCAGTCTTTGGGGTAAAAGGGGCTAACCCTTCTTTGATGTGCGTCATTGATGCCTGTTTTAACAATCGCCCTATTGTCCTAGCTAAGGGACTGCTCATTATTTATGCAGGGGTTAGTACCGAAGCAAGTACAAGTTTACATTATAAAAAACAATAACCCAACCGGTTTCATAATAAAAAAAAAAAATTACCCCACCAAAAAGGAGACGTAATTTTCTTTTACCCAACCATAAATCTATATCTTCAATATTATTATTAATCTGTTTATATCATGTGTAGTCAAGTCTCCATGTGCCAGCTAATCAACCATACCTTGTTTTGATCATGAGTAAAGCTTCTGCTTCATTTTCATTGAGATCAATATCATCATCAAAATCTTTGTAAACCAAGTCGTTGCCATCGTCATAATCCATATCAGATTGACTTTGACTGTCAGATATGTATTGACCCATATCAACGTCATCTTCATCAGACTCCCATTATTCATTTTGGTCTCCTTCCTCATTCTGAGCATTTCTTAATTCAGTTTGAATAACCTCTGTCTGCCTCAAAATATGAGCTGTTATTGCGTTTATTTTGTCACATTTTTTGCATTTTTTATTCAGCCTATGTTTATCAAGGTATTTATCCAATTCTGCAGAATACAGCTGTTTTAAATGTCCTTTGATTACCAAATTTAGCCAATCATAGTCCTCATACTGCTTCTTTAACTTTTGCTGTTTCTTGGTGTGTTTTTCCTGCACGCGTCTTGTTTTTGACACTTCCTTGTGTCGAAGATGTTCCAGACAGCTGACAACATGAGAAGCATTTAAATTCAATTTTTTTGCAACTGCCTCAATTTGCAAAGTGTCATCAAGTGATATTTTACCTTCATTGTAGAGATCAGTAATAACAGCCCTTGGTTGCCAGTCATCTGGTTTTCTGTTCATATTTGAAGTACGAAATACACTCACGTAATGTCCTGGATTTTCCCTGTCAGGCATAGGCTGTGGAACTCTTATACATGGTGGACCAATCCATTGTTGTTTGGAACAATATTCGCAAGCTAATGAGTTTTCTTTATCTATGCATCCAAATTTGAGGTATTCCATGTATAGCTGCCTATATATATAATGAATTTCTGCAAACTTTTTTATCTTCTGAAAGTAGCCAGATCCTGGAACAAATCTTTTTTGCTATCATTGGCATTTTGGTAGTCCTCAAGATATCTTTTCTTGAAAAAGAATAACTGTTCTGGTTTTTGCGATAGCTTACAGTCTATGTATTCTCCTAGAACTGGTGCTCCGTCAATTCTTTTCACAAGTTCTTTTGATATCTCCCAGCATTCTTCTCCATTCTCTTTGCTTCATATAACTCATACTCAGTTAATGACATTAGTTAACAGTTACCCCATCTACACCAGAGTCGCCAATGCCTGAATTGGTTTGCTCAGCCTCCCCCTGGCCACTATCACCCCTAGATCTACGAACTCTAACACAATAGTCTGATTGCCACATTCTTGCTATCTCAGCATCCCTGAAGCGAACTTCAAAATTTGAGACCCCAACTCCTTGCCCAGCGTGAGTAAGTTGTTCAATTCTTGATCTCATTTTTGGTAATTAAAGTCTAAATAATGCAGTTAGCAACCTTGAACACAAGGACTTGATGGTTAGTATTACTTCTGGCAATTTTTCTCTTTCTATCTTTTCTGTCTGACTCTTTTCCATAATATCTTCAATAAGAGGCTTTATTCTTGAATCAAACAATGCATGCTCAAATTCAAAAAATCCTTCAAAACCTGCTTCTCTTTCATCTTGCATTTTTTGATACATGGAACAACTTTGTACTATCCTCTCTTTTTCATAAAGACAAAATTTATTTCGCATTTCTTCATCAAAACAATTGTCATTAATTTTATTAATATCACTAGAGACATACATATCCTCATACTGAAATGCATAGTCATGTATGCAAACACAAAGTGAGAAAAACCTGTTGGAGTACTGTAAATCACCTGAGCCTGAAATGTCAGCAACAAAAGTCTTTGGTTTTTCATGCCATAATCGAACTGCCTCGCTAGCCCACACTGTTCCTGAAGAACCAACAAAAACCTTTGGTCGAACAAATACAATATGGCAATCTGTGTCTTTAATCAATTTTCCTCACAATTTTGTCCTTCTCTACTGCTGGTCTTAGTAATAATTCGATATGATGCAGGAGTTTGATAAACTGGCTTTTCTGGCCAGTCATACTTTGGCAACTTTTTGGCTTTTTCTAAATCAGTAAGGGTCAAAATTCTGGTGTCGCGGACATTTTGAAATCCTTCTCCTGTACCAGGACGCAAATAAGCCTTATCATCCATACTATGAATCAATGAATACTGTCTCCTGTCATCTGCTTGATCCAAAAACAATGCCATCGTTATATTCTTTACATGGGCCCTCTGATAATGTATATTCTCATTTGATACATCTTCTGCCTTTGGAGGTTTTCTGAAACACATTAAACCGTTCCCTATGTGTTTTTTTCCTTGACAAGATTCTTATTTCTGGGTTTACATCTATTAGAAACAGTTACTGCAGATTTAATCATAGTTCTCCCATCTTTCAGAAGTCTATAGTTAGCAATATTAAGCAAATCTCTTGCTTTGACACGCATGTTTGTGTACATGACAAGGTCTTGCGTTCTCCCATGATATGTGGCCTTGTCTTCAACAGACTCGGCTAAGAATTCCTCTAATTCTTCATCCAGTTTCCTAGGAGCTCCTTGTGTTGTTAACTTTCTTTTTTTGCTTCGCATTTCGTCTATCATATTGGTTGCTTTTCTTTTCAGCATTAGCTGCAGTTTTTGTTTATCATAAGGTGTTTTCTCAGTAAGGATGCTTTCAATACTATCAACCCTCTCTTGTAAGTTACTAATGGTATTTGTTTCTTCCAAAAATGCATTTTCAGGCCAAAAATCTGTCTTCTTTTCAATCATTTTCAGTTTTCTATTAATAATTTCTTGAAGCTCTTTCTGTTTTTCAGAGAGGTTGCTTAAAACTTTAGTCTTTGCAACAACATTAATGTCAGAGACTTCTTGCAGAAGTTCTAGAATCTAAATTAAAACAATAATGAAAACCATGAATACTTGTTGATATGCATTAAGAATTTTTTATAGTGACATCTTTACATTGTAAAGCATTATAATATAGCTGTAAGAAAATAACAAGATGTTAACATCAGTGATGTTGGCCAGGCAGAGAGAGCCTTAAAAAATGTAAATGGTACAAAGAACAAGATTAGTGAGCTCACAACGATTCTGATAAAACAAAAGAGTGAGCTTTTCAATACTGATGGTCAACTGAAGCGTTTGGCACAAAATGAATTGACCACCATCAATCAGTACCTTGAAAAATTGCAAATACTAAGCAATGACACTCTGTCTATGGAGAATGATTTGTCACATATTTCAAAGTTACTAGCAAAAAAAATTTCATGCTAGCAGCATAAAATGGCAAGAGCAGAAACGAAAGTACAGAAGAAAAATTGAGCAAAAAAGTAAAAGCAAGAAGAAGAGACAAATTAAGTTTCTCAGAAATGTTTGAAGTTTTTGCATCAAAATGAAATACCAGCATCTGACCTTGACCAAATTTGTCCCAGAGTCTATGGACAAAAAGCAACAAAACAGATTAGCAATGAGAAACTGAAAGAGAACAAAGAGTTTCACAAATATCAATCATACTTGCAGTTTATCGGTTATTTTAAAGAGAGAATGGAAGTTGAAGAAAAAATGAGACTGACAATGAAGAAGAGTTCTCGGAAAACCTTTCTTTGTCAAGCTCAGAAACTGAAATGTCATCTGATGATGAAAGTGACTGATTTTTTCCAATGAAAAATTGTTATTTGTATTTTTGATACTTCTAGTTTAGTTTCAGATTTTTTTTACCCAACCAAATTCCAGGCTCAAAATTTTTGTACCCAACCTTTTTGATGTGTAAAATTTTGCTTACCCAACCCATTTTGCTTCCGTACCAACCTCTGTATAAATAATGAACAGTCCCTAAGGGGATTTCATTGTGTTCAGCAGGGGTTTTGCGCACGTTTTATCGAGTGAGTTGATAGCTCAGCTGATAAAGCACCGGTATTTTCTACAAATACAGAGGTTCGTTGATCGATTCCCCCTGAAGCAGCAATGAATTTGTTTAATTTATATTTCATTTATTTTCCTTTTCGTTTTCATTGTTAAAATGTTATTCATCATAACAACAGCAATAATAACAGCAAAAAATTAATTTATTTCATTTCTCCATAAACTTCATTTCTGTTTCGATGATCTCGTGACTACTCTTCAGCCAAATGCTGGGGATATCACCATCTCACTTTTACTTCGGACCCATGACTGGGTGTGACTATCAATCAATGCAGAAGAGCACATTCTCGTGATTCGTGTCTGTTCATTCCAGTCCGACATTTTGGATAATTGTTTATATAATCAAGGTACGTTTTTCTTCATCGTTTTTCTAAAAATTTCAACTTCTAATTTACGACCAAGTTAGTTATTGATAGCTCCTTCAATATTTCATTTCCTGCTCACTTCTTTTTGTAGTATATACTGAAGTGAGTCTGAACCTGCAGTCTCTCCTGTCCGATTTTTGGAGCGAATAATCGAAGGTAGGCTATGTTTCTCTGAAATTTTTTCCGCAAAATTAAGTCCATAGAATCAAGTCAACATTTTAAAAAATGGACAGAACCGTTCCTCATTAAGTCAGTCACTGATAGATCCCCAGCCACTTCAGTCCCTGGTAAATTCTTTTTGTAGTACTTATCTATTACTGAAGTCTGAACCTGCTGTCCGCCATTTTCGAACGAATGATCGAAGCAGAAGAGGATATTCTCGTGATTCGTGTCCGTTCATTCCAGACCGACATCTTTGATCGTTGTTTATGTAATCAAGGTACGTTTTTCTTCATCGTTTTTTTAAAAAAATTCAATTTCTAAATAAAGTCAACATTTTCAAAAATCAACATAACAGTTCATTTCATTTCATTTTATTCATTATAAAAAAATATTGTGTGTATTTCAAATGTCTTGTTCTGTACTATTTGTAGGTGCTGAAGTTTCAACCTGCTGTCTCTAAATTCCTGTCAGACATTTGAACTGTCTGAACAATTGAAGGTAGGCTACGTTTTCTTGATTCTTTTTTGGAAACTTTTGCCTCAAAACACCTCATTTCAAATATCAGAAGACATGCTGTGTTCTATACCGACTCATTTAACCATTAAAAAAGTTTGACCTGGCCTCTCTCTTACTTTCCCACTCTCTTCCACTGCATCATATGCTCTAGAATTCATGCCAACTCTTTAATTCATAAATTCTAATAATTGCAAATCAACTGTGTATAAACTTCAGTGTGCATTTATTTTTCAAATTTCATGCTCCCAAAGTTAATTGCTAAAAAATTGCTTCAATTTCTTTTTTGAAATGAAATTTCTTTTGTCTTTTTTGCTGCATTATTATAAAGACCTCATTAAAAATCTTTATGCAACATATTTTGAGGGGTTCGTAAAGGGGTCCAAAAACCGTGAAACCATCAGAATATTTAACGAGAGCCATCAAACCACCCTTCAATTCAGCAAAAATTCATTGACATAAAAATCATAACATATACTGTATTTGTGATCTTTTTGCAGCAATTTAATGCCACAATATTTTCAGGGGTCTTCTGTAGGATACAGCAGCTCATCATTATGAGGCGATTATGGCAATGAATTGTACAAACTATCCCAAATATGACACAAAATATACTACCAATTTTCTGCCCCCCCCCCCCCTTTTTGCAATATATGCATACCAACTTCAATTTTTACATCTTCAAATAATCCAGCAATTATGCAACGTGTTCATAGAAGGAGATCCCTCACAGGGCGAAGAGAGAGACGCTCAGAAGCACAACGCATCGCAGCTTACAGACTACAATGACAACGTCAACAACCTGAAGATCAGACTACACAACCTGAAAACCAGATTGCACAACAGGAAAGACAAATACATGTTCCTATACATGGCTTACAACAACACCAAACAGATCATGCTGAAGCAGTGCAAGCAGCACTAGCTAATGCCAGAGACCCACCAGTTCCACAAGCTGATGCTAGAGACCCAC
>JAADKT020111107.1:0-50114 GCA_011763395.2 Chrysaora chesapeakei
AAACAGTTTGAAATTGCTCTGTTTCAATAAAGCGAAAATCAACCAATCCGTCTTTAATTGTCATTTTAATTGATTTTTCTTTCAAGTGTTTATTTTTGATTCAGTTCACTAAACCTAACACGATATTCGAAACACAAGCACAAGCAGCTTCGGTTTTATCGTCATATTTTATTGTATGACCATGCACTTTTAAGCGTTTAATATTTGTATTTTGTGAATAATTAATTTCAATTTTTATCATTTTTAAATTTTCTTCAATATGCTTCCTTGATAATATTCAATAATTTGAGTTTTTTGCAATAAACCACTTTCTTTAAGTTTGTTTTTTAGTGATTCAATAAAATATTCTTCCATATGATGACCAACCGCAATTGTATTTTGCTTTGCTTTAACAATTTTTTGTCATTGATGTCATTTTAAATCGCCTGTGATTAACAAATCTGCTTTTATTTTCTTCAAATTACTTATGCAGTGTCCTCCACTTCCGGAAACTAACACGATTTTTTTAACCATTTGATCAAGTTTGCCGTTTGTTCAATAATCTAAATGCTTAATTTTAAAAATTTTTTTACATTTGTTAATAATTTCCATCATTGATAACTGTGGTTTCAAAATTGTGGTATTGATTAAATCAATCGATTCAATTTTTTGATCGCTTATCTTTTCTAATAAGTAACGACCTAAATATAGATTTTCATAGTTGGTATGCATACTAAAAACCGCAATTTTGGCCATTTTTAATTTTTGATATTCTTGCTTTTTTTCTAAATCTTGTTGCAAATTTTTTCGTCGATTTGGCCAAAAAAAAGGATGAAAACTAATGATTAAATCAACTTTAGCATCAATTGCCTTTTGAATGGATTTGTGATTACAATCCAAACACAATAAAATTTTTTTAATCACTTTATTATCATGGCCCATTTGTTTACCAGGATTATCATCTAATCAAGCAAATTTTTGCGGTGCAAGACGATTTAAAAAAAGTTGTCATTCATGAAATTTCACAATATTATTATACAATTTCTTCGATCGGTAAAATTTTCGAATTATAAAAATCTTTTCTTTCTTTTGCTGGTAAATTTTCCATAACGTTTTTCAAAACTACGATCTGATTTTGTCAATAATTCACAAATGTATTTGTTTTATTCTCAAAATCACCATAAACAATGTTCTTTTTTGTGAATTTTTTTTGCCCTTTTATGTTTAAAAATAAGGTGTGATAATAATTATTTCGCTCAGCAAAAATAATATCTTTCTCAAATCCAAATCCTTTTTTATCAAATCATTTTCGTAAATTAATTGGATTGTTTCGTGTTTGAATAATATAAAATTTAGCTAATTCTCGTTGGTTATTTAAAATCGTTTCAATTGTTTGATATCCTAATCCAGCAATAATTACTAAATCAATTTTTTCTGTAACGTTTTCAAACCCGTCACTTACTATAAATTTTAAATTTTTAAATTTTTGATTCAACAGATTATTTTGTTGTTTTTGAATAATATGCTTTCTAAGGTCACTTCCAATAACTTTAATTTTAGGATAAAGTTTTGCAATCTCTCTTGCTAATTGTCCGTGATCAGTCCCTAAATCAAGAATAATTTTAATTGATCCAGCAAATAATTTGACTCAACTATTAATTAACCTTAATCTTTTTCCCACTATTTTTTTTGCCTTCTTTTTCTATTTGAGTATTAATTAAATGTGTTTTATATTGACTCATTTTTGGTCTGAGAAAAAAAAGAGCGACTTCTAATGCTATTAGAATAAATGCTAAACTAACTACAAAACCATTCATAATTTGTAAATTTAAAAATAATGAATTGTCAGAATTAATTTTTGCATGTGCGGAAGTTAAGTCTTTCAAGAAAAAAATCGTTCTTATACCAAAATACATATTATATACAATTACAAGAACACCATACCAGGTTGAAACTGAATATTTTTTTGCTTCACTGGTTTCTTTTTTGAAAGCAATAATAATAAAAACTAAATAACAAAAAGGATAAATCAATAACAATGATTTCTTAAAAAACAACAAAAATTTTTCTCCGAATTCTTTATTTTCAATCAAAGACAACGAAATTATATTCGTAAAAAAATAAACCACTAAAGATATTGCAGCAATAATTCCAATTGATTTTTTAATTATAGAAATAGCTTTATTTTTTCTTGTAAATGGATAAAAGTTGTTAAAATTTATTTTTATTTTATTTTTTTTCATAAATCTCGATGAAAATAAATTCTATGATATCATTTTTTTTCGCTTTTAAAGCACGAGATTTAAATAATCATTCTTCAACCTTTTTAAGTATATGTATCAATCAACTATTTTCTGTTAAAGAAATCAATTTATAAAATTTTCTAACCAAAAAAATATGTTTACCTATTTTATTCGAAATTTTTTGTAAATTCATACCTGAATTAAAGAGCGCTTTTACATTTATAATTCCGGTAGCATATAAGTTTAATAATTTTAAAAAGAACATAATATTTTGCTCTTCGCTTGGAATATTTTTCAATTCTTGCAATAATTGATGCAAATTTTCACGACAAATAATTTTTTCAATCAAATCAAAAACTTTCTTTTGACTATATTTGTTTAAAACCCTCATTATCTCTTCTATTTGTAAAGGCTGTTGTTTTTGATGATAAAGCGCTTTTATTTTTAGTAAATTATTGTGGACGATTTCTAAATCATTTGGCATTTGATCACAAATTTTAATTAATATTTGTGGCCCTAATAATTCGATTTTATTTTCATTAATAAAATTAAGAACAAATTTATATTTATTTGCTTTTGTTACTTTTTTTAAAACATTTTTTTTGCCAGCGAATTTTAATTTTCCGATTGTGGATTTTTCGTTTCCGTATCAAATTAAAATTTTATAAATGGGGTTTTTTTCAATGTTTTTTTCAAAAACCATCCGTTCTGATTTTTTTCATTTTAAATAAGCTTCAACATGTTTAATTATAAAAATTTGATTATCCCAAAATGTATTGAAGAACAATTTATGCTTTCAGGTATCTTTTTGTTGATTTGCCAAATCAATTATTTCAATTATTGGATTTTTGATTTTAAATTTTTTGTTTAAAATTTGATCAATTGATTGTTTAATTAGAAATTGATCTTCACCAATTATAATTTCTGTTTTATTTTCCATTATTATTCTTTATTTTATCAAAAAGCATTAATTTAATATTCGGTTTTGATGATTGTTTTTTGATTTTTAACACCCACTATTATGTTGCCGTTTTCGCGTGTTTCAAAAACCTGACAAAATTTTTGTAATCTTGATTTGGTTGTTTTAACTACTTTTTGATTTGAAATTAAACAATATTTAGGTTTAAATGTTGTTAAAAAATCTTGATGCGATGATGTTTTCGATCCGTGGTGTGCGACTTGCAATACATCAATTTTTGGTAAATTTGACTTTCTGATAATCAATTTTTCAATTTTTTCTTCGATATCAAAACCAAACAAAAATCATTTTTGGTAAATTTGAGTTAATAAAAGCAAACTGTGATTATTGTTTTTCTTTGCTTGTTTTGAATAATAATAATTTAAATTAAAAAATTTTAATTTTTTAATTTTATAATTAATTCGTGCATTTTCGATTGTAAAAACATTTCTTATTTCAATGCGGTTTCGCAAAAAAATTAAATTGTTTTTATGATCGTGGTCATTGTGTGAAATAAAAACTGCATCCAAATTATTAATTTTTTGTTTTCGTAAATAGCTAATTATTTTTTGACTACAACTTATCTTTTTTTTACCAATTCCGGCATCTAAAAGAATTTTTGCTCCATTATTAGGCATGTTAATTAACATAGCCAAGCCGTGTCCAACATCAATCATATGAAAAAATTTATGTTGATTTGTATATTGATTAATTCAGTTTGAAAACAATAAGAAAACTGTTAATATAGTTCATAAAAACAAGACTCTTTTTTCTTTCCAATCGCTAATTCCAACGATCAGCAAAGCATAATATATTAAATAATGAAAGGTTTCAAAATTTGATAGTCACCAAATATAATTAATTTTTTCCATTGTATTAATTAAAAATTCACTTCCTTCAAAAATCATATTTCAAACAGGAAAAGTAAATTTTAATCAAATCGTTGCAAAAAATAAAGGAAAAACCAGAGTTCCCCAAATTGTAAATATAAATAAATTAATAAAAATTGTTAAACTAATTCCATTTTGCAATTTGATTATGATCGGAAAAATTGCAAAAGTAATTAAAAGAATAGTTTTTATAATTTTGAATATTGAATTAAAAAATCAGTGTTTCAAATGGTTTTTTTTAATCAAAACCAAACAAAAACTTGCCAAAAAACTAATTTGAAATCCGGTTCGTCAAATGTATAACGGTCAATAAAATAAAAATCCCAAAAACACCATCAGCAATATTTTTTTTCGATTTTGTTTAAAAATCGATCCAAAAAAAATCAAAAATCAAGCTTTCACGGCCGTGATTTTAAAATTTGTTAAATACACGATTCATCCCATTCAAAACAAAATTAACAAATCTCCTAAGGTTTGTAATTTCGAGTTTTTAATTTTTTTTAAAAATAGTCTAATCACTATTCCACTAACAAGGAGATGAAAACCACTGGTTGCAAAGATATGAGATATTCCTAAATACTGTGTTTTTTCATATAAATTAACTTTTACATTTTGATTTGGTGGATTTTGAAAAAGAATTCATTTGATTCATTTCTTCAATTTCGGAGTTGCTTTTTTTAACAATCAATTTTTTGTTTTTAAACGTAAGTTATTTTGATTAATAATTTTTAATGGACATTTTTTGTTTAGACGATAAAATCCCTTTACGTTATAGCTTCGCATTAGCCAATAATAATTGCTTTGCTTTTGCTTTAGTTTTAAACTTTCAAATTGCCCACAAAATTTAATTTCTTGTCCGACTGATAAATAGTCTCTCCTTTTTCATGAAGTTAATAAAAAATTATTTCCACGACTTTGGATCAAAAAACTATTTGGAAATTTTTGACTGATTAACGCTTTCACTGTTTGTGAATTTTTTAATAAAATATTTGGCTCTTCAAACGTTACTCAAAATATTCTTAAAATCAACAACACGAAAAAAATTACATATCAAGGTTTAGTGACAAAATTTGTTTGTTTGTGCTTAAAAAAATAAAAAAAACCAACTCCACTCAAAAGCACTATCATTCATCAATGATTTTGTCAATCAAGTAAATTTAAAATCAAAACCCCGCTTGCAAACGATGATCAAATTAATAAAAACATACTTAATTAAAAACAATTTGTTTTCTTAAGCGTTGATAAATGCTTTGACTTGCTTTTTTGGTTATTTTTCCCTCTGACCATTTTATAAAATCGCTTCTTTGAAAAGGTTTTTTCTCAAAAAAACTCTTTAATTTTTTATTAAATTTTGTTTCCTGTTTTGTAATGGTTTTTAATTGCTCAGCTGTTATATTTTGAATGTAAAATTTTTCTAAAACTTTAATTTTTGGTTGATAAAAAATTTTATTTTTTGTTTTAATCGCCATTTTTAGGATTTTATTATCAATGTTATATAAAGAATGTCATTGTGAATAATGAAAATTCAATAAGTCAAGAATTCTTCAATTACTTGAAATTTTTGCGTTCGTTTCCAAACTTAATGGAAATATGTGTTTTTTAGTTTTTAATAACTTACTTCCTAAATTAATAAATAAAAACACTTTTGAATTTGATTTATTTTCAATTGCTTCTTGCTTTGATTCGTTCATTTTTCGATTGTTTTGTTTAACAATTTTAATTTGCAAACCGCTTTGAATTCATCAAATAATTCCTGCATAAACAACAACTAAACCGATCAAAAAACCGATTGCTAAACGCTTTAATTTCATGTTTAGAAATATAACAAAGTTTAGAAAAAAAGGTTTAATTTTAATTATTTTTTAATTTTTTATTTTCTTTTGCCAAAAAATTAATTGTTTTTTATAATTTTGATATTTGGTTTTTTCAACTTCGATAATTTCGGCTTTTGCCTTTTGCAAAAATTTTTGATTACTCAATAATTTTTCACTTCTGATAATTTCTGTTTTAAAAAAATTAATTTTCGCTTTAATTTCTTTTTCAGATTCAACCGGTTCATTGATTAATTTAAATGTAGTAATTTTGCCTTTAATAATTTCGATAATCTTAATTTTTTGTGAGATTAATAAAAGTTCAAAATTACTGCGATTTTTTTCGACAAACTTTACATTGTCGGTAATTAAATTAATTTCGTAATTTTTTTGTGGCTGTTTTTGTAAGGTTTTAAATTTCAATATTTGATTTAATAATTGATAAAATTTTTGATATTCCACTTTTGATATTCCGTTTTTCAAACGTTCTATATGATGGATTTCTTTTCAAATTTCGTCATTTGCAACATCGATGAACAAACTTTCAGTTATTTTCGGCATCATTGGATGTAAAAGATATAGCAGTTTGCTTCAAATTGTTTTTAATAAAATTTGAGTTTCGGTTCAAAATTGGCTATTTTGCAGTGTTTTGACATGCAATAAATAAAAATTTGAAAATTCTTTTCAAATAAATTTATTTAATTTATCACCAATTAAAGTA
Organism: Chrysaora chesapeakei; assembly: GCA_011763395.2. Classification (NCBI taxonomy): domain Eukaryota; kingdom Metazoa; phylum Cnidaria; class Scyphozoa; order Semaeostomeae; family Pelagiidae; genus Chrysaora; species Chrysaora chesapeakei. Next base: position 6,603 of record JAADKT020111107.1, read on the forward strand.
AGTTGTTGGTGTTTGAAATGTTTTTCGTATTCTTTTACTAATATTTGAAATTCGTTAAATAATCAGCAATTCAAAGGATGTTCAATTTTGATGCTTTGTTTTTGAACAACATTTTTTAAATCAAATTGCCTTAAAAATTTGTGAATATTTTTAATTTTATGAATAAATTGTGTCGCTTGTTCGATTTTATTTTCTTCAAAACGCAAATCATCACCAATTTTATAATCAGTTAAAAAACTTCAACGCAAAGCATCGCTTCCGTATTGATCAATTAATTGGATTGGATCAACAACATTTCCGCGACTTTTTGACATTTTTTGATGATCGCTAGTTCTGATCAAACCGTGAATAATAATCGTTTTAAACGGTAAAGTTTGCTTAAATTCAATTCCGAAAAAAAACATTCGTACAATTCAGAAAAAGATAATATCGTAACTTGTTACTAAAAAATCAATCGGGAAATATTTACTTATTTTTTTTCGACTAGGATAATTTCATCCAAAATTGGCAATAGCTCATAATCCAGAAGAAAATCAAGTATCTAAAACATCATTACTTTGAATTCAATCATTTGAATCCAATTTTTCTTTACTAACACAGATCTCTTTGGTTTTTTTATGGAAATAAACCGGTAATCGATGACCTCAACTTAATTGGCGTGAAATACATCAATCATGCATTTTTTTTAATCAATCAATCATAAATTTGCGATATTTTGCTGGTTTGAATTCAACAGAATTTTGTTTTGCAAGAATCGTTTTCGCTCATTGTTTGGTTTTTAAAAATCATTGTTCGGACAAAAAAGGTTCAATGATTGCCCCTGTTCTTGTTGAATGTGGAACTTGATGCTGGTGTTTAATTGCTTTTAATAATAATCCATTTTTTTTCAATTCTTCAATAATTTGTTTACGCGCGACATTTGTTTTTAGTCCGGCAAATTTTAAGCCTTTTGAATTTAATGTTCCGTTTGGATTTAAACAATTAATTGCCTTTAATTTTAGTTTTTGACCAATTTCTCAATCATTAAAATCATGACCAGGTGTACATTTTAATACCCCAGTTCCGTAATCCATTTTAACTTTTTGACTTAATAAAATTGGAATTTTTTGCCCATTTAAAGGATTGATAACGAATTGGTTTTTTAATTCTTGATAACGTTGATCTTGCGGATTAATAATTAATGCTTGATCAGCAAAAATTGTTTCGGGTCGAGTCGTAGCAACAACAACAAACTGCTTATCTTTTTTATTTGCTAATTGATATCGAATGTAATACATTTTTCCAAATGTTTCATGGTGTTCAACTTCAATATCAGCAATTGCTGTTTCTAATATTGGATCTCAATTAACTAAAGTTTTTTTTTGATAAATTAATTTTTTTTGATAAAGTTTAATAAAAGCATCAATAACAACGTTTTTAAATTCAGAATCGAGAGTAAAGGTTTCGTATTCAGAATTAATTAATAAATTCAAAGCTTTTCATTGTTCACGAATATTATTTTGTTTATTTTTTGTTCAAACTGAAAATAAATTTTTAAATTCCGTTTCATTTTTAACGACTAATTTTTCGCTTTTAATTCAACGTTTTACTAAAATTTCAGTTGCAATTCCAGCGTGATCAAAACCAGGAATTCAAATTGTTTTATGGCCACGTAATTTATAAAATCGAACAATCGCATCTTGAATGAAATTGTTCAAAGCGTGTCCTAAATGCAAAGCACCAGTTATATTTGGTGGCGGCATTAAAATTGTAATTGGTTTTTTTGTTGGGAGTGATTTATTCATTCAACTTTAATTTAATTAAACTAATTTTTTCAAATTTGCTATAAAATCTGTAACAAATTCTACATTAGTTTTGCCACCTCAAAGATTTTTAGGGGTGATGTTTTTACCTTGTTTGAAAAAGAGAATCAAAGGAACCCCGCTTCCAAGCAACTCGTCAAATTTTTCAAAGTTCATTTTTTTGAACAAATCTTTTAATTTTTGGTCAAAATTTCTTCTTGCTGGTTTACTAGGTTGATGAAGAGAAGAATATCAATAAATCACGAATTTTGCTTTAGTTTCATTTTTATAGTCTTGAATTGCATTCTTGATTTTTTGGTTTTCTTTTAAAATCTTCTTTGCTTGTAAACAGTGCTTACAACGATCAGTTCCATAATAAAAAACAAAAGTTTCTTTGTTTTTTAATTGTTCTTCTAATTTATTAATGTTTCAACCCATATAATTTTTTGTTTTTGAGCAACTTGCTGCTGTAAAAAAAGGAATTAACAACAAACAAAAAATCAAAATCAAAAAAGATTGAAAGATTTTTTTTAGCATTTGTTATCCTAATTTATTATCAATAATAGAAACTGCTTTTCTTTTTCTAGAAATATAATGAAATTTTACGTATCCAGCTTTGCTTGCGTATAATGTGTCATTACCAGCGCGCTTAACATTTTTACCAGGATGAATTTTTGTTCCTCTTTGTAAATATAAAAGCCGACCAATTTTTACAAATTCACCATCACCAACTTTAATACCTAAATTCTTCGGACGCGAATCTCGACCGTTTTTAGTTGAACCAGCACCCTTTTTCTTTGCGAAAAATTGTAAATTACTATAAAAAAGAAGCATTTTAAGCAAGCTCCTTTTCTTCAATTCGTTCAATTTTAATCCGAATGTATTTGGCACGAAAACCAGTTTTAACTCGATAGTTTTTCTTTGATTTGTATTTGAAAACAATCACTTTTTTGCCTTTAACTTCGTTTGCTAAACATGTTGCAAAAATTTTAACTGTTTTTAAATATGGAATTCCGATTTTTTCATTGAAAACAAGTACTTTATCAAAAATAATTTCTTCTCCAATTGTAATTTTTCGATCAAACGCAATTAGAATTACATCACCAACATTAACTTTATATTGTTTTGATTTGTGTTCAAAAATAATCACATCATTCGATTTAATTATTTTTTCACTTGTTTTATTTAGTGTTGTTTCCGTTGTTGGAATTGAAGTTGTTGTTGTGTTGTTCATTTTTATTATTTTACTTTTTATAGATAAACTATTATTTTACATTGTTTTCATAAAATAATCAATTTTTAATCTTCAAACATCGCTAATTTCATTTTTTTTCCTTAAATGAAGTTCTTTATATAAAACATCATTGGTTTTTTGATAATAATATCCTGATCACAAATAACCAATTATTAATCGATAAATAACCAAATATCAAATGTTTTTTTCTGATTTATCACTGATTTTGAAAATTTTTAATCATTGTTGGCAAAGTTGCGATTGTTTTCATAATTGACTTTCAGCAATTAAGCAAGCCGGGTCATAAAGTTTGCTATTTAAACTCGCGTATTCAAAATCAATTAAATAATCTTCTTTTTCCGGAGTTAAAATTAAATTTTCCAACACTAAATCATTATGTGAAAGTGTTCATTCATTTGTTTTTCAAGTTTCCAAAAAATTATTTAAAGCTTTTAATGCATCAATGATTATTTTTGGATATTTTTGTTGATATAAATTTAAATGAGTTGTTAAATTATCTTTTAAATTAATTTTTTTAATTGTTTTATCGTTCGCTGGGATTTTTTGAAATGCTTTAATTAATCGACCAATTCGCTTTAATTCATCACTTTTAAGTATTTTTAATGGTATTTGATTAGGAATGTATTTTGTAACAATAAAATAATCATTTTTTTCAACCCAAAAATCTAAAACAGGAGCGGTAATTTGTTGATATTTTAACAATTTCAAAATCGCGATTTCTTGCTCGTGATCAGTGAAATTATTGTTAAGCGTTGCTTTTCTTAAAACGTATTTTTGGTCAAGCAAATAATTATCGTTTGTTAACCCTCAATTAGTTTTTTCTATGTTAGAAAACTCAGTTTTTCATTTCCGAAAATTTACATTCATTAATTATTCAATTTCGTTTTTAAAACCTTTGACGTAATGGCGATGGTTTTTTAATTTTCGATAAGCACGAGTTTCAATTTGGCGAACACGTTCACGAGTAATTTTTAATTTTTTTCCGGTTTCTTCAAGTGTATTACGTTCACTATCGAAACGATCGATTTCTTTTTTTAATCAATTTGTTTCCGGTGTTGTTAATAACTTATTAATGCTATCAATTCTGGCATTAAAATCTAAACCTTCTTTTTTCATGAAATCAATAATTTGTGAACGAATTTTTTGCTTATCAAGCATTTTTAACAATCCTTCAATAGTGATTGGTGGTTTACCTAAACGTAAACGAATAATACATTGTTCTTTCGGGGAAAGAAACTTAACGATCATTTCATCAGTTTTTTTCACGATATGACTTTCATTATTCATTTCAACTGGTGAACTTATAACTGAATCTTCTAGAAAATCACCAAATTCAGTATTTTCTTTGTTTTTAATTTTCTTTTCGATAATTTTTGTAAAAATTGCATAACGTTTAATTTTTCGTAATTTTTCTTCATCTAAAGTACTATCCTTGGCAAGGATTTCTTTTTCGGTTGGATTTCGTCCTAGCTTTTGCGTTAACGCTTTTTCAATCGCTGAAATTTTATTAATTCTTTCAATCATATGAACGGGAATTCGAATAATTCGCGCTTGATCGGCAATCGCACGCGTCATTGTTTGGCGAATTCATCAAACACAAAATGTAGAAAATTTGAATCCTCTTTTGTAATCAAATTTTTCAATCGCTTTTAATAAACCTAATTCTCCTTCTTGTTTTAAATCAGAAAAATTAAGACCACGATTTTGATATTTTTTACACAACGAAACAACTAATTTACGATTTCGATGAATGATTTGTTTTTTTGCTAATTCACGCTCTTTAGGAGACGAACTATTGTGATAGATCTTAAAAAGTTTTTTTTCTTGTTCAGAGGTTAAAATTTTTGCTGCACTAATTGATTTTCAATCAATTTGATCGTGAATTTTTTTGACTTCTTGGTAATGAAGATTGTGATTTCATTTATGAATTGGTTTTCAACGTTTTTTTTTGAAATTCTGATTATTTTTTTGAATTCCTCAGTAAACTAATTCATCAATTAATAAATTTTGTCAATTTGGACTTAATTTAAAGGTTTTTACAATCGTTTCTCAATTATCATCGTTGAGATTTGTGATTTTATTAGTTCTTAAATATCAAATAATTTTTTCAATTTGATTTAAATTTTTAACCGCGACGGTACGTTTTTTTTTAAGTTTTTCGAAGGTTGTTTCTTCAATTTTGATCAACATAATTAATGGGTCGTTTTTTTCAAGTAACTGCAATTTGCTTTATTTCCGAACCAAGTAAATTATCTTTTTTAATCAACCTTTTGATTTTTTTTTCATTTTTTAATTGATGAAATTTATTGAAAGCAACGTTGATAAAGTCAGCTTTTTCACTTTTTTCGCGAATTTTAGAATCGTTTCAAAATAAATTCAAAAAGTATTCAATGTTATTAGAAAGACTTTCTTTTTCTAAAAATAATTTTAAATTTACGGAAGTATTCTTTTCGCTAATATTATATCATTTTTCGATTAAATTAACACTATTTTGTAATAATTGACTTTTAAATTCCCATTTATTAGTACAAAAAATATCGTACAATTTTTTGTAATAAAAAAACAAAATTCAAATTCATACTTCTTCCGGAATTAATGCTGTCGTTTTTTCAAACGTTTGTTGTTCACTTTCAAATAAAATTTGGTTCTGATTATTGATTGAAACCATACTTTCTAATCAATTCGGACCATAAATTTTCGTAATCTGAGATTTTGCTCCTTCTTGAATTTTCAAATCACTATTTATTCAAAAAATCTTCAAATATTCTGCTATTGTTCGTTTCATTTCAACTGTTCATTCGATTGTCTGTTCAAACAATCAAACTAAAGGTGGTTTACCATTTGGAACCGGTTGATCAGGATTTTGTAAAATTCAACTGTCAGGATCAGTATTTTTATCACTATCAACAATTCGAACTTCAATGTTTTTTAATAAAAGCATTTTGGCAGCTTTAATTGTTGCAACTCAACCAGCACGATCACCATCTAATCAAATCACAACTTTTTTATAACTAGATTTAATTAAATTAACTTGTTCCGAACCAAGATTTGTTCCCATCAAAGCAATTGCGTTTATATTTTGGGTTTGCAATCGAATTGCATCTAAAATTCCTTCAACTAAATAAACCGTTTGATCACGAAAATTAACATCAATATCAGGATAATTAAAGTTAAATAATAATTTGTTTTTTTGAAACAGTTTAGTTGTTGGGAAACTAAGATATTTAAGACCTTTTAGATTATCGTTGTTAATTTCTCGTCCAACAAAACCAACTAAAACTTGATCAGCATTGTAAATTGGAAAAATTAAGCGGTTTTGAAAAAAATTAACAATTTTTTTTTCAAAAACATTAACTAAACCACTCGTGAAAATTACCCCATCTTCATAAGATTTCGATCGAAGAAATTCACGGATTTCTCAATTTGCATCCGCTCAACCCAGCTTTCACTGTTTGATTATATTTTCATTGATTTCGCGTTTTTTCAAAAAAGCTTTCAATTCATTATTATTTTGAGCTTGTGATAAGTGGAGTTGAAATCATTTATGTGCATCGAGTAATAGTTGTTTCATTTGTTTAGTTTCTGGACTTTCAAAGTTCGTTTTATCTCATTTTAATTCCAGTTGTAGTTGATATTGTTGATTTAAATTATTAATTGCCGTTTTTCAACTACATTTTTTTCAAAGCATTTCAAATTTAATAATATCACCACCAACACCGCACGAAAAACACTTAAACAAACCTTTTTCTTGTGAAACACTTAAAGAAGGATTGTGATCGTCGTGAAATGGGCAAACCGCGATTCAGTTTTTACCTTTTTGCTGCAATTCGATGTATTGTTGAATATGAGCAACTAATTCAACTTTGCTTTTAATTTGATCGATGACTGTCATGGTGGTTTTTTTCTAGGAATTGCTCTAATTTTGATATTGCAATTCGAGTTTGTTTTTGACTATCACGATAACGAATTGTCACAGAATGGTCTTTCAAACTTTCAAAATCAAATGTAATTGCATAATAAGTTCCAATCGCATCATGATATAAATAACGTTTTCCAATGCTTTTTTTGGCGTCAAATTTAATTCGATATTTTAATTTTAGTGATTCATAAATTGCTTTTGCAAAAGTAGTTAATTTTTCGGTTAATGGCAATAAAGCAATTTGATAATAACAAAATTGTCACGGTAATTTTAATAATCATTTTCCAGCTTTTTTTTCCAATTTGTCAAAAATTAACGCTAACATTAATCGTTCAATACCAACTGATGGTTCAATTACATAAGGAATTGTTTCACCAGTCGAATTTGCAGTATTCATTTTGACACCACTGTTTTTTTGGTGCAAAGTTAAATCATAATTTCCTCTAGCACTCAATCCTCAAAGTTCTTTTCAACCAAACGGGAATGCGAATTCAAAATCGATTGTTCTTTCTGCGTAATGCGCTAATTCATTCTTTTTGTGTTCCACAATTCGAAATCTTTGCTTACTTAAATCTAATTTCTTTATCAAAAATTGATTAATTGCTTCAGTTCAAAATTTAAATCATTTTTTGGTCTCTTTTTCTGATTCATAAAACCATTCCAATTCCATTTGGTTAAATTCATAAGTTCGAAATACAAAATTTTCGGTTGTCATTTCATTTCGAAAAGCTTTGCCGATTTGTGCGATACCAAACGGTAATTTTAATCTTAAGCTTCGAACAATTTGTGGATAATTTATGAAAATATTTTGTGCGGTCTCAGGTCGTAAGTAAACAGTTTTTTGTTTTGTGTTTTCAACCCCAATCTTTGTTTGAAATAACAAATCTAACTGCTTCAATTCGGCGGAATTTAATGTTTCACATTTCAAACATTTTCGTTTTGAAAGTTTTTTTGCTTGTGATTTAGCGGTCGCAAAATCAAGTTGATCTAATTGTATTTCTGGTCATAAATCATCAAATTTATTAATTGTTTTGCATGATTTACATTTAATGATATAGTCGTGAAAACGTTCTAAATGCCCGCTTGCTTTTAAAACAGCCGGTTTTAAAAACAAACTTCCATCAATTAAATGAACATTATTTTGTTGTTGAATAAAATGTTGTTTTCAAGAATTGCTGATTTGATTTTTTAAAAGCGAACCTAAAGGTCCTAATTCATAACTATTTGCAAGTCCAGAATAAATTTCACAACTTTGAAAGACTCAACCATATTCTTTCAAATATTTTATTAAGTCAAGTCAATCATATTTTACATCTTTCATGATATAGAATTATAATATAAAAGATTAAATAGTTTTGTAAATTTACACAAAAGTTATATACTAAAAAGTAGTAGTTGGTTAATGATTTAACAACTATTCGCCCGATTAGCTCAGTTGGTAGAGCAATTGCCTGTTAAGCAAGTGGTCACTGGTTCAAGTCCAGTATTGGGCGCCATTTTTTCTTTCGGCCCATTGGTGAAGTGGTTAACACACCAGGTTTTCATCCTGGCATGCGGGAGTTCGAATCTCCCATGGGTCACCAAGATTATTTATATTAATCAATGACTTTAATTAAAAATTTAAAATCAACATATAGAAAGAGGGGAGTTTTGATTTAGTTATCAAAACTCAAAGAAGAGGTCAGAGATTATATATGTATAAAAAATTAGGTTTTTTAATTCTTGGATTTTGATTCACAGCGATTGTCGTTGGATTAATTATCGGAATGTACGAAATTCATAATTCATCACAAAAAAGTACTAAGCAATCGATCGAATTGCACAAAAATAATAAGAAAACAATCACTGAATTAAGGTCAGATCACGATCAATTAAAAACACAAGTGAACACCTTGAAAGATAATTTTTCTGAATCAACGAAAAGTTAGCAATTTAAACAAATGTCAAAATTCACAATTCGTCTATTTTACCAAAACCAACAATTAAAAAAATTTCCTGTTGATCAAACTAAATTAGATGAAATTGTTGTTTATTTACAAGAGTTTTTACCATTAAAATTACAAGGTGTAATTAATGTTAATATTATCAATGATGCAAAAATGCAATCAATTTTGGAAAAATATTATCCTTTTAAGAACACGACCGATATTTTAAGTTTTCCATACGTTAATAATTTTCAAGATTGTGATTCAAAAACTCTTTTAGGTGAAATATATCTTGCTTTTCCACAAATTAAGCGTCAAGCTAAAATATATCAGCATTCTTTACTTCGAGAAAGCACTTATTTATTGATTCATGGGATCTTACATTTATTTGGATACGATCACAAAAACAGTTCCGAAAAAACCTTAATGCGTTACTGAGAAGAATTTTTTGTAACCGAAAAATTACAAATCAGTCGTTAAAGGAATTTTTGTAATTTTTAGATCGCTTTCAGTTAAAATAATAAACAAAGTGGAGCAATACTCAAGTTTGGTTTAAGAGGACTCACTGCTAATGAGTTAGGCTGGTCATTTTGCTGGTGCATGGGTTCAAATCCCATTTGCTCCGCCATTTTATTATGAAAATTCGCGCTAAATTTATTTTCTTCTCACTTTCAGTGATCGCCCTGTTTTTGATTTTTTTTGGCGTTTTAACAACTTTTTTGTATTTTTACGCCACAAAACCACTTTTCTGAATTATTTTTTTCGCCCTTCATTATCTGATTTGTGCGATTTTAAGTTTTTTTATTATTTTTAATAAATGAGATCTTCATTATTCATTAACAGTAATAATTAGTATTATTTTGATTCCTTATTTAGGATTGTTTGCATTTTTTATCATTGGTCGACGTCGTAGTTTGACATTAAAATTGTTCCGTTGAAAAAAGAATTATTTAAATTTCAGTAAATTAATGAAATTTTCTCACAACCACGTTGATATGAGATCAAATCCAAAAATTAAAGCTTTTTCGAAATTTTCAAATAATTTTTCTGTGTTCCCGTTTTCGAATCAGAATAATATTGAAATTTTTAATCATCCTATCCAAAAAATTCGCTCTTTGCATAATGATTTAAAAAAAGCCCAAAAATACATCTACTTTAATTTTTATATTTTTAGTGACGGTCAATATTTAGAGATTTTAAAACGTTTATTAATCGAAAAATTAAAACAAGGAGTTGAAGTTCGAATGATTTACGATGCTTTTGGAACTGCGACACATTCAACACTTTCTTTTACAATTCCGTTGATTAAAAATGGGGCAATTTTAAAATCGTTCGGAACAATATCACCATTTTTACCAAATATTTTAGATCGCAATCACCGGAAAGATGTTGTTATTGATGGCAAAATCGCTTATACCGGTGGATCGAATATTGGTGATGAATATTTAAATTTAAGTTCTCAATTCGGTTATTTTGCTGATTTAGATGTTCGTTTAACAGGAGATGTAGTTCGTGATATTGAAATCATTTTTTGAAAAGATTGAATGATTTGCACCGGTGAAAATCTTTTTTCCCCAAAATTCAAACCATTTTTGAATCGTTTAGGTTCTCAAAAACCTAAAAATGATAAGTTAATAAACCAAAAAACCAAAACATGAATTCAAGTAACTGATGATAGTCCAACCGATAACACTTCGGTTAACCGTGATATTTTTTTCAATTTATTCACCCAAGCAAAAAAACGAATTTGATTAACAAGTCCCTATTTTTATATTGATAACGAAATTAATAAAGCTTTAATTAATGCTGCTTTAAATGGAGTTGATGTACGAATTATTTTGCATAATTTCGCTGGTTTTAATTTTTTAGTCAATTTATCTCGATTACATTACGATGAATTATTGAAAGCGGGAGTAAAAATTTATGAATTTTCAAAAGCTTATTTGCATTCAAAATTAATTTTAATTGATGATGATTTTTTAAGTATCGGAACGACTAATATTGATTTCACTTCATTTTATTATTGTTATCAAACAACATTATTAGTCTTCAGTCATCGTTTAAATAACCAACTCCGAAAAACTTTTTTAACCAATGTTTTTCGAAATTCACTTTTAATAAAAAGCAACCCATTAGAGAAATTTAATCGATTTTATATTTGATTTTTAAAATTTATGCAAATTTTTATCGTTTTTCTCTAAAATATAAAAAGTATGTTTTTCACTTTAATTGATAAAAAAATTTTATTATTATTTAACATTTCAATTGTTGCTATAATTTTGATTTTGTTAATGTTTTTCTGATTTGTAGTTAAACATTTCCAAAAAACCGAAAATCATAAAAAGTTAATTGCAACTGGTTTTACTTATAATTTTTCGAAAAAACAATTTTATTTTGAAACACGACCTTGATTTATCAATCAACACCGCAATTCATTGCAAGTGATTTTACCTTTAATGGCACAAAGTAGTTCACGTGAATTCCAAAAATTTCTTGATCAATTAAAAACTAGTCGTCGTAAAATCACCCCCCAAACCCCACTAAATTTGAAAATCAATTTTTATTTAAACAAACGAATTGAAAATTGTAAAATTGAAATTTTAAAATTTAATCCCGAAAAAAAACAATTTTCGGGAACAATAACTAATTTATATGAGTCAAAAACACAATAAAATTACTTTCGAAAATTATTCACAACTTCTTTTAGAAACCAACTTTATTCAATATGGAAACATTAAGGGAACGGTTTTTTTCACTCCGGAAAGTTTTTGAGTATGAACACAAATTCAAAAATTCCTTGATCAACGTTTTGCCACATTAGGGGTTGAAAATGTTGCTTTCCCGAGTTTAATTAGCAAACAAGCACTTGAAAAAGAAAAAAAACATATCATTGGTTTTTCGCCCGAAGTTTTGAAAATCACCCATGTTGGAACGGAACCTTTAGATCAACCATTTTATTTACGACCAACTTCGGAAGTGGTGTTCGCCCAGTATTTCCGCCAAGTCATTAATTCATATCGTGATTTACCGATTTTTCTCAATCAATGAGCAAATGTTTGACGTTGAGAACAAAATACAAAACCGTTTTTCCGAAACGTGGAATTTTTATGACAAGAAGGACACACTGCCCATCGTGATGAAAAAAACGCTATACAATTTTGTCATCAAATTCACGCTATTTATCAAGATCTAATTAATAATTTTTTGTTAGTACCGACTTTTTCGGGTGTCAAATCGGAATTAGAGCGATTTCCCGGCGCTCACACTAGTTGAAGTTTAGAAACTTTAATGTCAGATGGACAATTTTTGCAAATGGCAACAACTCATAATTTACAGCAAACTTTCTCAAAAGCTTTTGATATCAAATTTTTAAATTCGTCTAACAAATTAGTTCATCCTTTTCAAACCTCTTGAGGTGTTTCAACGCGTTTATTAGCTGGATTAATCATGACGCATATGGATAGTTTAGGTCTAAAATTCCCGTCTCATTTAACCAAAACACAAATTGTCGTGTTTGGATATTTACCTTTAAATTCCGATGATAAACTAAAAAAACAACTTCAATCATATATCGATCAATTTTTAACAACTTTGAGCAACTATCGTTTTATTTACATTGATGTGAACCAAACGAAAAAAAGTTTAGGTTATTGACAAAAATATTATTGAAAAAAAGCAAGCGTGATTCAAATTGTAATTGGTCGATTAGAAATGCAACGCAATGATGTCACCTATTATTTACGAAATAACGTTAGTGTCACTAATGTAGTAAAACGTGATTCATGAGCATTGGCATTACCAAATCTTTTCAAACAATACAATCAAGAACTTTTTACAAATGCTCAAAAATTCCAATCAGAACGAATTATTACGACTGATGATTACGAAAAATATCGTAAAATTGAACCTAAAAATGCTGCTTACTCAGTTCCATTTTGTGGTTTAAAAGCTTGTGAATTGATTATTAAAAATGAAACTAGCACTGTTTCACGTGTTTTAGTTGAAAACAACGATCCAAAAATCAAAAAATGCTTTCATTGCAAAGCACCTGCAAAGTATATTGCCTTATTTGGTCGTAGCTATTAATCAAAATTAAATTAAAAATTATTTTTTTAATTTTTTGTCAGAATATTTTCATTTCAAAAATAAACTAACTATTTAAACCAAAACAATAGTTATGTTTCCAATTGAAAATATTAATTTCGCTACAGCTCAACAAATTCATTTATCAACGACTTGATCAGGGCAAAATTTATCAAGTGAATTTGCTTGACTACCTGATGATACAAAATTTTTTGTTCTTCCATTTATTTTTGCTAATTTTTTAAATGAATACAGCATTCGAAAAGATCATGTTTTAAGATTTTGGTTTGGATGACAATTTTTAACTCCTGATTTATCGTTAAAACGTTCAGAATTAATTAAAAAAATGCGCGAACTTCAAATTAAATTACTATTAATCATAAATGATAAATTAAACGATAAAAATTGCATTATCAAACGTAATTTATCAACTGATAAATTAATTTTATTAAACAATTTTGGCAAGTATCTTGCTGATTTTGAATATACTGATAAATTAAACAGTATTTATCATTTAAATGTGCTTTGGAAAAATCCTTTTTTAATTCCAAAAACATGTTTAAATTCCACTTCAGCAAAATTAAATAATGTTAAAATTAGTTGAATTTCATCACAAAAAAATACTAAATTTCCTCAAACAACTTCAAAAATTAAAATTGAATTTCGATGACCGATCACAACACCTTTAATTCGTTATCAATTGAATAGTAAAAAAGCATTACGTTTTAAAATCCCCTTTTTTTATTGATTGCGTTTTCGTTTATCAAAACCAACTTTAATTGAACCAATCCTTCATAATGAACTAACTTTTACAAGCGATTTGAAACAAAATTATCAATTTCAAAACCCTTTTGAAGGTTTGTTTCATTTCGAATTTTCGCCACTTCATTGAAGTATTGAATTCGAAAAAGTTTTATTATCTGCACCGCAAAAATTACGTGAATTTTTCCACGAATTAATTAAGAATTTTCGGTTCAATTCCAATATCAATCAACCTCAAGCAAGAACAAAAGTTTTTTCAAACCAGCGTTTACAGTCACAATTTAACAGTTTATTTCAATTTCAAACTAAAATTTATAACCATGAAAAATTTTTAATGAATGATCGTAGTTTTGTCAGTTTGTTTTATCATTTTTTGCAAAATAATCCAAAAAAAATCACCGAATTTCCGATAATTTTAAATAAAATTGATCAGCAAGCATTGTTTTTAACCAAACTAAAAACCCCTGATTTAATGCTTCATTTAAGAACTATTTTCCAGTTTCCAATTTTCTTTGACTTTCAATTTTTATTACTTCAAAATGTTCAGTTTCGCAATCACTGAATCAATCAAATCAAAATCAAACCTGATCACATAATCAGCAAGAAATTAATCACAACTCGTTATTTTTTGACTTTGACCGATTTACACCAGATTTGAAATTATAAATTTTGAAAGGAATTAAAAATTGAAAACAATCGTATTTAAAAATTGGCGAACACTTTTGTTTTTATTTCTGATTTTATTTTTTTTTGGTAGTTTTGCTTATTTTTTTATTATTGAAAAAAATATTATTCAATTTCTTCCAAAATCACAACAAAAATCACTTTCAAAAAAAACTAAAGTTTTTAAAGAAATCAAATCAAACGCAAAAATTAACCACAATCAAAAATTAAATTGAAAAACATTAAAAGTAATTTTTCAAAAATTTTTGAATAATTTGAAGTTTAGTAATGATGAATTAATGGATTTAACTTATCAATATCAAACTCGAAATTTATACCAATTTATTCCCCGTTTAAATCGTGCAAATTTCGAAAAAATGATAATTTATGAAATTAGTCAGAAAATTGCTTTCTATGATCTAAAAATTATTTTTGAATACGATAATGATTTAATAACTGTTAAAATTACAATTATAGTAGATAATAAACTGAATCAGAAAGTTTCTCAAACTTATCGTTTACAAACGATTTAGCAGTATAGTTTAATGGTAAAACTACAAACTCCAAATTTGTCGATGTGGGTTCGATTCCTTCTACTGCTGCCAATTTATAAATAATATTTTTGTGCTTGCAAAGTTTTTGGAGATAAATTTTTCTTTTGATTTAATAAATTTGTAATGACGTTTTTTAATGTTAGTTTAAATAATTGTGAAAAACTAACTTTTTGAATTAATTTTCGTAACTCTTTTGCCCCATTGGTCGTTTTTTTTCATTCGATTTTATCTGCAATAAAAATAATTTTTGTAAAAGTTGACATTTTTTGATTTGCGCTAGTATGAAATCAAATCGCATCAAAAACTTGTTTATTTTTGTAGCATAAAACTTTTTTTAAATATCAAGCGCTAGTTTTACTGTGTCAAATTGGAAACGGTAATTCATTTAAAACATTTAGATTTAATTGATGTTCTTTAGCAAACTTTAAGTGTTTGTCTTTGGTTCAATTTTTACTAAGATCATGAAACAAACAAGCGATTTCAAGATCTTTGATCGATTGTTTTAAATTGTATTTTTTATTTAATATTTTTGCCATTCGAAAAACGTTTTTAACGTGTTCGCGTTTTTCAATTGATAAGTTTTTATTTAAAATATGATCAAAAAAACAGTTTTTTTTAAATAATATTTCTCGTACGATTGGATTTAATCATTCTCAATTTCACCCGTTACGAATGGCTGTGCTATTTATTGCATTTACTTGAATTGGTAATTTATGAATCGAGTTTGTTTTTGATATTTTTTTAATCAAAAAATTTGCTCTTTCAACGATTAAGAAATTCGTTTGTTTTTTCAATTGATTGAATTCATCTCACAATGGTGTATCATTTCAATTATCACTTCCCATTAATAATCAAAATTGATATTTTGATTCGGGTTTTGTTGATCTTAAAAATGTTAATAAATGATTAGTAATATAAGGTGCTGGTTGATTTCAAATTACAACTTTTTTCTCGTTTGCAAATACTTTTTTAATGATTGTTTTACGTAATTGATGGGTTAAAAGTTGTTTTTTGTGTTCGGTGTTTCCATTCACAAAAATTCAAATTTGATCATATTTTTTTTGTTTGATAACTGAACGAATAATATTTTCGTGTTGTCGTTGTAAAGGATTAAAAAATCCTGGATAGATGACAATTTGTTTTTTAATGTTATTTTTCAATGAATGTTAAGCCAATTATTGGTTTTATTCCAATTTCTTTTTTAACTATCAACTCAATTTCTTTAATTAGTTTTTCTTTAAAATCGTTGCGTTTTTGATTATTTGCCGCAAAGTAGCGTTTTAATCGAAAGGAAACTAGATTGCTAATTTGATCGATAATTTTCTCTTTTTTGATTTGATTTAATACAATTCCTAGAAATTCAATTCGTAAAGGCGAAATCAAATTAATTACTTTATTTGTCGCACGATAATAAAAAGCGATCATTAAAATACCATTTTCACCCAAACGAATTCGTTCAGTTACGGCATTTTGATGTAAGAATTTGTTTTCGCTGTTTTCAACAAAAACCGTTTCTAAATTGATTATTTTTGATTGAGTATCATTCTTGATCGGAAGATTAAAATCAATAATTTCACCATTTTCACGAATCAAAACTTTTTCCGTTGAAATCAAATCACTAATTTTTTCTGCTGTATTTTTCAAATCTTGATGGTATCCGTTGATTGGTAAAAAATAAGTCGGTGCACAAGCTTTGATGATGAATCTTAGATCTTCATTTGCACCAATCATTGGTAAAACTTTTTTATCATTTAAAAAGATAATTTTTGAATCACTTGTTGATAAATCATTCAATAAACTAAAAACATTAATTTCATTTAAACTATAATTTCGACTAATCAATAACATAAAATGACTTGCTAGATCTAAAGTTAACGGATGAGTTTTGTTGTTGATCAATGAACGAATTCGACTAAATAATCATTTTTCGTTTCCGGTAATAAAAATCATTTTTCTTAAAACAGTTCCATCATCTTTTTTATTAAAAATTAATTTATCACTTTGATGGTACATTCCAAGATTTTTTTGATATCAATCGCCAAATTTTCGATCAAAAAAAATAATTTGCGTTTTTTCTGAGTGTTGTTCTAAAACTTTTAAAGTTTCAAAAATCTTTGCCCATTCATCTTCAAAACAAGCAAGATAAATCTTTGATTTGTTTTTATCAAATAAAGCTTCTTCAATTCACGGTTTAAGATCATTTTTTGGTTTTGCAAAACCAGGATAATTGCTTTGCTTGGCATTTCCAATTAAAAGTAATGTTTTATATTTACGTTCAAACAAAATCTTTAAATTAGTATTAAAAATTTCTTGTTGATCATTGTTTAAAAGGAATGAATTAGTGTAAATAATTTGTTGATTTCCAAAGCGAATTATATAACCAAAAGTTCCTGGCATTTCAGCACTGATTGAAAATGGTTTTATTACGATATCACCAAATGTTTGGCCACTTCCTTCGTCAATTGTTTTAAAATTTTTGCCAAAATTTTGTTTATTGTCGTTTTTCGTAATTAAAATTTGTTTGGTTAATTTACTACCATAAATTGATAAATTGGGTAGTTTTTTTAATAAAAAATTAATACTACCAACATTATAGTGGTTTGCATTTGAAAAAAACACACCACTAATTCGTGATTTATTTTTTACAAGATAATTAAAATCTGGAATCAAAAAATTAATTCCTAAATCAGCTTCGATTAATTTTTTAATTCCAGTGTCAAAAACAAAAATTTGTTTATTGACTTCGATCACAACACAAACTTTACCAATTTCATCCAAACCTCCTAAAAGAAGCGTTTTGACATTATTTTTCATTATTTGTATCTAATTTTTTTATTAATTCAAAATTAATTTGTTGCTTTTGACGATCAATTTTGATTACTTTAACTAAAACTTTTTCACCAACTTTAATAAAATTCGCAACGTTTTTGATAAAATCTTTCGATAATTTCGAAACATGAATTAATCCTTGACTTGTACTGTTATCAATTTTTACAAACGCACCAAAATCAGCTACTTTTGCAACAACACCATTATAAGTTTCATTTAATTCAATTTTTTTGAACATCTCTTCAATGATTTTTTTTGCTTTCTCGACCATTAAAATATTTTTATGATAAATCAAAACAGTTCCATCATCTTGAACTGAAACATCACTATCATCAGTATCACTAATAATTTTTTTAATTGTTTTTCCACTTGGTCCAATTAAGGTTCCAATGTTTTGCGGATCAATTTTTAATTTTCAGAATTTTAATGCTTCTTCTGATAAATGGTCACGTGATAAGCTAATTGAATTATTCATTTTCGCTAGAATTGTTTTAATTCCCACTCTTGCTTGACTTAAAATTTTTTCAATAATATTAATTGGTAAACCATCAATTTTTAAATCTAATTGGATCGCACAAATACCTTTTTCACTTCCGGAAATTTTGAAATCCATATCACCATAAAAATCTTCTCAAGCTTGAATATCACTTAAAATATGATAATCATCACCTGTTCGAACCAAGCCCATTGCAACTCCAGCAATACTATTTTTAATTGGAACTCCAGCGGAAAGCAACGCTAATACTGAAGAACAAATCGCTGCTTGTGAAGTTGAACCATTTGATTGTAAAACTTCGGTTACAATTCGAATTGTATATGGAAATTCGCTTTGTTCTGGCATAATTCGTTTTAAAGCTTTTTCACCAAGAAAACCATGTCCGATTTCACGTCTTGAAACACCACGCATTGGCGCTACAACACCAATTGAAAATGGGTTTGAATTGTAATGGTGCATAAAATATTTATTATTTTCTTTAGTAAGATTATCGATAATCTGATTTTCAGATACAGAACCTAAAGTAATCGTTGAAAGTGTTTGTGTTTGGCCACGATTAAATATTGCTGATCCGTGCACAATCGGTAAATAATCAATTTTTGAACTAATTGGACGAATTTCATTGATTTTCCGACCGTCAAGTCGTTTTTGGTTTGTAGCAATATTATTTCGAACTGTTTTTTTTAAAAATTGTTCGATGTGATATTTTAATTGAATATTTCAATCTTTTAATGTTAATTCGTTTTCAAAATCATTTTCATAATTTGGTTTTAAATCTTCTTGAATCATTTTAATTGTCTGATCTAATTCGTGTTGACGATTTTGACTATCAGTAATTTCAAGAATTTTTTTCAATTCGTTTTCGAATTTATTTAATATTAAATCTTCGATTTTTGAATTCGGTACGAATCCTTCGTAATTAATAGTTTTTTTACCAACTTCATTAATTACTTCTTTTTGAATTTCGACAATTTTATTAATTTCGGTTTGGGCAAATTTTAAAACTTCGATTAGTTTTTCTTCACTGATTTGATTTGCATCAACTTCAATCATATTGATTTTGTCAGTTGTTCCAACAACAAAAAGATTTAATTCGGATTTTCGAATATTTTCGGGTGTAGAATTAAACACGATTTTATCGTCGATTAATCCAATATTAACCGCTCCAATTGGGTTATTGAAGGGTAAAGAGCTTGTGTTTAAAACTAAACTCGTTGCTAAAATAGCAACTGTTCTTACATCAATTGAATAATCGATTGATAAAGGATTAACGATGATTTGAATTTCGTTTCGCATGTTTTTTGGAAACAATGGTCGAATTGAACGGTCAATAATACGCGCTGAAAGGATTGCATATTCTGATGGTTTACCTTCCCGACGGAAAAAACCACCAGGAATTCTTCCGATTGAATAAAAATTTTCTTTAAATTCGACTGTTAAAGGAAGAAAATCACAATCTTTTTTTTCTTTACTGATTCCTAAAGTTACTAATACAACCGATTTTTTTCATCGAATAACAAACGATTGTTCAGCTTGATTAGCGATCTCTTGGGATTCAATAATGATTTCTTGTTCGTTATAAACGAATTTTTTTTGATAAAAAGTTTTTTTCATAAAAATTAAATTAAAATACTAAGTTAAAAGTTTTTGAAGTTTAAATAATTTTAACATAGTATTTGGCGAGTATAATAATAATTTAGAATTCAACACACTTTTTTTAAAAAATATCAAAATATCATGTCAAACTCAAATTCTCAAAAAACCGTTTTCATTGGATTATCAGGTGGAGTCGATTCAGCTGTTTCTTGCCTTTTATTAAAACAGGCTGGTTATAACGTAAAAGCAGTCTTTATGCAAAACTGAGATCCGATTAGTAATAATGAAACCAATCACACTTCCGATTGTCAAGTTAGTAAAGATTATGAAATGGCAAAACAAATTGCTGATTTCATTGACGTTCCTTTAATTAAAGTTAATTTTGTTAATGAATATTGAAATCGTGTTTTCAAACCTTTTATCGAAAAAATCAAAACTGGTTTAATTCCCAATCCAGATATTGCTTGCAACGCACGAATTAAATTTAATGTTTTGCTTGAATATTTAAATCAACATTATCAATTTGATTATTTTGCAACCGGTCATTATGCTCAAACAATTAATAAATCCGGTCATTATCATTTGGTTCGTGGTAACGATCCGATTAAAGATCAAACGTATTTTTTAGCCGGAATTGATAAAAACTTAATTTCTAAACTATTTTTCCCAATTGGTAAACTTTTGAAAACACAAGTTCGCGAATTAGCTCATAAATTTAAATTACCAAATGCTAATCGAAAAGATTCAATGGGAATTTGTTTTATCGGCAAACGCCCTTTTGACAAATTTTTACAACAATACATTCCCAAAAATCCTGGTGATTTAGTTGATTTAGTAAGTAATAAAGTGATTGGTTCACACGATGGAGCGTTATTTTATACAATCGGACAACGAAAACGTTTACATTTGCAAACAACCGCAAAACATTTTGTAATTGGTAAAAAAATAAAAGAAAACATTGTTTATGTCGTTGATGAAAAAAATCGTCATTTACTCTTAAATAATTCTTGTTTAATTAACGATGTTAATTGATTTGATTTTCCAAAACCTAAAGTTCCAACACCGTGTTTAGTTAAACTGCGTCATTGTCAAACTCCAATTGCTGCTAAATTTCATTTTCGTGATTCAAAAATATTAGTTTTAAAACTTCAAGAACCGATTTTAGCAATCACTCCCGGACAAATTGCCGTTCTTTATTCCGCTAATAATGAAGTTTTTGGTTCAGGAATTGTCGAAACAATTCTTCAAAACGACAAACCACTTTGATACATTCAATAATTTAAAAACGAAATAAACAATATTTTGAGAATTTTTACTTATTTTTGTTAAAAAATTTTTTAAACTCTTTTTAATTATGAAATTAAGGAGTTAAAAAATGAAATTAATCAAATTAACAAATCACCAAAAAAGTCAAATCTGTGGATCTGGTTTTAATTGAATTGCGATTTGAGGTTTATCAATTATTACCGCATTAGTCGTGAAAAGCTTTTTTGCTGAAAAAGCATCAGTGGGAATTACCGGCATTGGACGTGCTAGTTGAGAAAAAAGCACACCCACCACCTCAAAACCCTCTACTTCTCAAGCAAAAACAGATGTCACATCAATCGTTAAAATCTTAAAAAACATTTATGAATTTTAAAGATCGTCCTTGGTTTGAAAAACCACGTGAAAAAGCGCTCAAAATGGGAATTTCTAGTCTCAGTAATGCAGAATTAATCGCTCTTTTACTTGGTACTGGTTCGCATAATAATTCAGTTTTAATGTTAGCTGAAAAACTTTTAAATAATTTTAATGGTTTGGTTAATCTTTTAGAACAGACTAATTTCCAATCCCTTCTTCAATTCAAAGGGATTGGAACTGTTAAAGCAACTAAACTACTTTCGATTATCGAAATTAACAAACGTTTAACACGTGATAAAATTTTGAAAAATTCAATCATCATTCATCATCCAACGGATTTATTTCCGCTGCTAAAAATTTTATTTCCGAAAAAAACTCAAAATCAAGAATTTTTTTATTTAATTTCACTTGATAGTCGAAACAAATACCTTAATTATAATTTATTGTTTCAAGGATCCGAAAGCAGACTTGTGATCGATCTTCGAAAAATCGTTGAAACCGCATTTATTAATCAGGCAAAAAAAATTATTTGCACTCATAACCATCCTTCCCATAATCCTTCCCCTTCAAAAATTGATCTTTCAACAACAAAAGAAATTATTGATTTGTGCGAACGATTAAATTTGATTGTCGTTGATCATATTATTTTCAGTCAAAAAGATATTATTTACAGTATGTTTCTCAAAAAAAGATTTGTTATCCGAAACCAAAATTAACTCAACATGTAATTGAATTTTTGAATAAAAATATTAAAGTTTAATGGACAAATTTGTCTTAAATACTCATTATATTTTTCAACGAAATTAATTTTTATAAAAAATAATTGTTCTCTTTGCTTTCAAATGATATTCTTACGTTTTTTTTTGACTAAAAACAATACTTTTGGAAGTGTCTTTTCCAAACAATGAATCATATATATCGCTCCGACATAATTGCCGATTTGAAATGCCATTTGAAGTTTTTTTTGTTTTTGATTGAAAATATTTTCAATCATTTGAAAACCACTTCCTAATAAATGAACTAAATCAAGGGTTTTTCTTTTTCATTTTGTTTTATTTAATTGTGTTTTTAACGATTTCAATTCACTTTTTTGAATCAACAATTCGTTATTAGGCGTTTTTTTCTCAAAATTACTTCAAAATTTCTCTAATTCTTGATCTTGTTTTTTTGGGTTAAAACTCAACTCTTTAATTAATGAAACAGCTGTATTAATTCCAATTTGTTTTAATTTTTCAAAATGTTCTTTGATATTTTCTCGAATTGTTCCGAAAATCATCATCGAATTTAGAAAAAAACGCAATAATTCTTTATTTTTTTGCATCACGTTTTTAATATTTTGAAAAAATTTTTGATTTAAACTTCTTTTTAAGATGATTTCTTCACTTTTTTTAATAATATTTTTGACAATTTGCTTTGTTGATTTATTAATTTTCATGATTAGTTTTTATAATATTTCACTTTTTTGTAATTTTATTTATTGCTTAGATTAGAATATTTGTGCTATAATTTAAAAAATTACTATTAAACTTATTTTAATACATTTTTTTATTCAATATGAAATCAAAACCCGAAATTTATCTTAACTCCGAAGATGTTCAAAAAATTAATGCTGAACTAAAGCAATTAATCGAAATCGAACGTACAAAGGTTATTGAAGAGATTAAAGAAGCTCGAAAACAAGGCGATTTATCTGAAAATGCTGAATACGATTCAGCAAAACAAAAACAAAGTATTGTTGAAGAACGAATCCACAAATTACGAAATATTTTAAAATATGCAATTTTAATTGATCAAAAATCAAATAAAAACCCGCAAGCAATTCGAATTAATTCGGTTGTTGAATTACTTAATTTACGTGATCAATCTAAAATTACTCTTAAAATCGGAACAATTTCTGAATTAAACGTTGATAAAAAAATCATTTCAAGCGAATCACCTTTAGCAAAATCAATTTTTGGCCACAAAGTTAATGATGAAGTTATCATTAAAGGCATTCGTAATACTTACAAAGCAAAAATTCTATCAGTAAAAAATAATTAATTATAATTAGAATTTTTTACGATCTTTATTATAATATTCGAAAAAAACTACTTTAATCTAATGTTTACAATTATGTTTACAATCTTATTGACTTTAAATTAAAATATGTTAGAATAATTGTATGAAAAAATTTAATTTAATAAAAAAAATAAATTTAGAAGACTTAAATATTAATTGAAAAGAAATCGTTGCAAGAACTCACAATTTGAGTAATTCTTTGAAACGTTATCGTTTTAATAAACATCGTGAAAAAAAATTCTTGATTGAAGCAATTGTTGACTTTTTAAGCGACTTTGAATATCAAATATCGTTTCATGATGTACAAAATGTTTTAAGCAATGCTCCAACAACTGAACACGAGTTTTTAATTTATAAAGTTTACAATCTGTTTCAAAAAAAGCATGATTTACCAAATTTATTAAATATGTACGAAAAAATCTGAAAAGAAATGAATTCTTTACAAAATTCAACTGTTTTTTTGTTTTCTCAACCTTTAAAAACCTTTGCAAATGAAGCGTTTGTTTCAACGCCAATTCTTTTTGAAAACAATTCAATTGCAAAAGATTTTGATGTTGTTTTTCTTCCGTTTATAAATGCTCAAATTATGAATTTAATCACTTTAGATAATTTAAATATCAAACAATCAAATCTACAATTTACAAAAATAATTTCGATGTGATATTTGACTCAATCACAAGTTACCTTGCCGTTTTTTTATTATCAAAAAGCTTTGAATTTAGTTGCCGATAAATATAATCGTTTCTTTTTTGAGGCGATTAAAACATCGAATTATACAAAATTAATCGCCTTCGTTTTTGATGCTTTGAATAAATTCATTGTTTTTGACCAAAAAACTAATTTCATTGTTCAAAAAATTTTTCAACGTAAAAACATTTTTATGCCAAAACATCAAATCCATTTTTTATTTACGATTCTTTATCATGATTTAAATAACTTTAATTGAAAACAATTTCAAAAACACGCTAATTTATCGGCCACAAAACAATATATTATGCGTAATTTAAATTTATTAGAAAATTATCGGCTTTTAAAGACATTATTAGTTAAAAAACGTAAATTTTATTTTCAATCACGAAATTTGAAAAATTTAATTCGGGAATATAAACATTATGAATAAAAATATTGAATATTTACAAAAATACGGGCGAATTTTAAGTTTAGAAATTGACGCCGACAAATTAGATCCAATCATCGGTCGTGATGATGAAATCCGTCGGATTATTGAAATTTTGTCGCGAAAAAACAAATCAAATCCACTTTTAATTGGTGAAGCTGGTGTTGGTAAAACAGCGATTGTAGAAGGATTAGCGCAAAGAATTGACGCTGGCAAAATCCCAACAGTTTTAAAAAACAAAAAAATCTTTGAATTAGATTTGGCGCTTTTACTAGCTGGAACTAAATTCCAAGGTGAATTTGAACAACGTTTAAAACAAGTTGTTAAAATTATTAGTTCTGATAATGATTTATTATTATTTATTGACGAATTACACTTATTAGTTGGTGCTGGAAAAACACAAGGTGCAATGGATGCCGCTAATATTATGAAACCACTTTTATCACGCGGTGAATTAAAATGCATCGGTGCAACCACAATCGACGAATATCATCAATATATTGAAAAAGATAGCGCTTTAGAACGACGTTTTCAAACAATTTTGGTTCACGAACCAACTGTTAATGAAACAGTTACAATTCTGCGAGGATTAAAAGAGACTTTTGAAGCTTTTCACGGTGTTTCAATTAAAGATAATGCTTTAACTACCGCCGCTAAATTGAGTGATCGTTATTTAACACAACGTAATTTACCAGATAAAGCAATTGATTTAATCGATGAAGCTTGCGCTAAAATTAAAACTGACATTAGCTCATTACCGCACGAATTAGAAGTTATTAATCATCAAGTAATGGTATTAACTATTGAACAAAAAGCTTTGAAAAAAGAAGATCAAAACAGCAATGTTGTTCAGCGCCTTAAAGAGATTACAACTCAATTAAAAACGCTTCATAATCAACAAAAAGCTTTAAATTCTCAATGAGAAGCGGAAAAGAAAATTGTTAAAGCGATTGCTGATATTAAAACCGAAATCAAACAAAAAACCGAAAATCTTGCTTTAGCAATGAAAGAAGGTGATTATGAATTAGCTGGTGAATTACAATATCAAGTTCTACCAAATCTTAAACAAAAACTCCAAAAACAATTAAAAACTTTTGATGGAACTTTAGTCAAAGAAAACGTGACTGAACACGATATTGCTAATGTTATTGCCGGAATGACGAAAATTCCTGTTCAAAAAATTTTAACTCCCATGCGAAATAAATTAATTAATTTATTTTCTGAATTAAAAAAATCCGTTAAAGGCCAAAATCACGCCCTTGAAGTGATTAGTCAAGCACTTTTACGAAATCAGGCTGGGTTTGGTAGTTTTGATCGTCCGATTGGAAGTTTCTTCTTTTTAGGATCAACTGGGGTTGGAAAAACTTTAGTTGCCAAAACACTTGCTAAAATTTTATTTGATACTGATAAAAAAATGATTCGAATTGATATGTCTGAATATGCTGAAAAACATTCAATTAGTCGTTTAATTGGTTCACCACCAGGTTATGTTGGTTACGAACAAGGCGGACAATTAACCGAAAAAGTTAAACAAAATCCGTTCGCTGTTATTTTATTTGACGAATTTGAAAAATCTCATCCTGAAATTCAAAACTTACTTTTACAAATTTTGGATGAAGGTCATTTAACTGATAATCGCGGCAAACGAATTAACTTTAAAAATACAATTATCATCATGACATCAAATATTGCCAGCAAAAATGCTAGCAATTATCAAAATGACGCTGAATGAGTTAGCGAATTAAAAGCTTTTCTTCAACCTGAATTTATTAATCGTTTGGATGAAATTATTGTTTTCAATCAATTAAATCCAATCATGTTAAATCAAATTGTTAATTTAGAAATTCAAAAAATTTTGGATCGAATCAAAAACGAAACTCAAATCATCATTCAGGTCCATGAAAGTGTAATTAAAAAAATTATTCAAGCAATTGACACCCAAAATTATGGTGCTCGACCAATTGTTCGTTATATTGAAAAACATATTTTAAATTTTTTAACAAACGAACGTTTGAATTCAAAACTAGAATCAAATCGTGTTTATGTTTTAACAATCGATCCAAAAACAAAATCATTGAAATTACGTAAACCAATTTTAAATTAAATTCAACTAAGGAGAAGAAAATGAATAAAGTAAAAAAACTATTTAATAACGATTTTAAAAATTTACAAAAAGAATGAAATAAAATTAGCCCAATGATCGAAAGATTAAATTTTTTCCAACAAAAAATGAAAAATCTTAGCGAACAATTAGCAGAATGCGCTTCGGATTCAGAATTAGTGAAAACCGATTCATATCAAAAATTAAACGAAAGCTTTAAAAACTTTCAAACCGAAGTAAAAAAGGCATTAGATACTACTTTCATTGTGCGAAATTTAGAAAAAAAACTATTAAAAATGCGTCAATATTTTTTAGCTGATTTAGAAAATCAACGAAAAATGAATACAATTAATCAAAATAGTAATAAGTTTGAAATTAAACGCAACATTTTTGGCAAAATGTTAAAAATCGTTGATATGTTTGTTTTATCATTAAAATTTCAAACCAAAAATCCGGAAACCCAAAAATTTTTAATCGGAATGAAAATGGTTTACGATATGTTAAATGATTTTTTACAAGAGTTTGACATTCGATTATTACAAACAAAACCAGGGCAAAAATACGATTACAATTTACATCAAGCGTTAAAACAGATCAATGATCCGAAATTAGAAACGAATACAATTGTTTCAATTGAACAAAACGGTTATTTAATTGGTAATCAAGTATTACGCCAAACCAAAGTAATTATTAATAATCATAATTACAACCAAAAACCCCCTAAATCAAAAAATAATATAAAAAACATGAAAACAAAGGAGAAAAAACATGAGTAAAATTATTGGAATTGACCTTGGTACAACTAACTCTTGCGTTAGTTTTATGGAAGGAAAAAAAGCACAAATCATTATTAACCCCGACGGCGGTCGAACAACACCATCAGTTGTCTTATTTGATAAAGAAGGTGTTTTAGTCGGAATTCGCGCGAAACGACAATTAGTAACAAACCCAAATGTCGTTGCTTCAATCAAGCGTAAAATCGGAACTAATGAAAAAATTAAAATCGGAGATAAAACATATACACCTGAACAAATTTCTGCCGAAATTATTCGTTATATTAAAACTTTTGCTGAAGCAAAACTAGGAAGTAAAGTAACAAAAGCGGTAATTACAGTTCCGGCTTATTTTGATAATGCCCAACGACAAGCAACTAAACACGCTGGTGAAATTGCTGGATTAAAAGTTGAACGTATTATTAACGAACCAACTGCAGCTGCATTAGCATATGGTTTAGATCTTAACAAAAACAAAGAAGAAAAAATCTTAGTTTATGATCTTGGAGGCGGAACATTCGATGTTTCAATTTTAGAAATTGCTGACGGAACATTTGAAGTTTTAGCAACTGATGGAATTAACACTTTAGGTGGTGATGATTTCGACCAAACTATCGTTGAATATTTATTACAAGCATTTCAAGCAAAGCATCAAATCGATCTAAAAGAAGTTCCAATGGCAATGCAACGTTTGAAAGATGCTGCCGAAAAAGCGAAAATTGAATTATCTGGTTCTCAAAAAGCGACAATTCACTTACCTTTTATTAGTCAAACTGACACTGGCCCAATTCACCTTTCGGAAGAATTAACACGTTCAAAATTCGAATCATTAACTCATGATTTGATTCAAAAAACATTAGTTCCTTTACGACGTGTAATGTCAGATAAAAAACTTCAAGCTAGTGATATCGACAAAATCATTTTAATCGGTGGTTCAACAAAAATGCCTATGATTCAAAAATTATTGCAAACCGAATTAAATAAAAAAGTTGATTTAACTGTTAATCCTGACGAAGCAGTTGCAATTGGAGCTGGAATTCAAGCGGGAATTTTACAAGGTGATTTAAAAGACATCTTATTATTAGATGTAACATCACTTTCTTTAGGAATTGAAACAGTTGGTGGTGTATTTACGAAACTAATCGAACGTAACACTACTGTTCCAACAACTAAAAAACAAATTTTCTCAACTGCTACTGATAATCAAACAAGTGTTGATATTCACGTTTTACAAGGAGAAAGATCATTTGTCCAAGATAATAAAACGTTAGGTCGTTTTCAATTATCTGGAATTCAAGCTGCACCACGCGGTGTTCCTCAAATTGAAGTTTCTTTCGATATCGATGCCAACCAAATTGTTTCTGTTAAAGCAAAAGATTTGAAAACCAATCACGAACAATCAATTGTGATTAAAAATGCTGCTGGGAATTTAACTCCGGAAGAAATTGAACGTATGGTTGCTGAAGCTGAATCAAACAAAAAGCAAGATGAAGAAAAATTAAAACAAATTCAATTGCAAAACCGTGCTGAAAGTTTAATTTTCCAACTCGACAAAACATTGAAACAACCAATCGACAAAATGGACGATAAACAAAAAGCAATGTTTGAAAAATCAAAAACAGAATTGGAAAAACAAAAAACGGAATTGGAAACACTTCTAAAAGAAAAAAAATGAGACGAATTAGAAAAGAAAGTAACCGATTTCGAAAGTAAAATGCAGCAAGCACAAGATTATATGAAACAACAACAGAAATCACAAAACGGTTCTGATCCAAAAAAACCATCAAAAGATGATAAGAATGATAATGAACCAATTGATACTGAACCAGAAAGTAAGTAATTAATATAATCAAATAAAAGGAAAAGAAAGTACCGACAAAACCATAATAAAGGAAAAAAAATGAACAATAAACGTGATTATTACGAAGTTTTAGGAATTAGTAAAACCGCTTCGTTACAAGAAATTAAAACTGCATACCGCCGTTTAGCCAAGAAATATCATCCTGATGTTTCTAGTGAAGCAAACGCTCAAGCTAAATTTAAGGAAGTTAGTGAGGCTTATCAGGTACTTTCTGATTCTCAAAAACGCCAACAGTATGATCAATTTGGTCATGCTGGCGTTAATGGTGGGGCCGGAAATTTTAATACTTTTTTCAAAGATTTCAATTTTGAAGATATTTTTTCTGGATTTTCTTCATTTTTTGACGGGCAACACCAACAACACAAACGGCAAAAATCAAAAAACACACGAGCTTTTTTCGTTCTCGATCTCAGTTTTGAAGAAGCTATGCACGGGGTTAAAAAAATGTGAAAACGCGATTTTGAAAAACCCTGTCAAACTTGCGATGCAACCGGCGCTGAGACAAAAAATGATATCATCAAATGTTCTCAATGCCACGGTAAAGGTTACGAAATCAATCGTTCTAACAGTTTTTTTGGAATGTTTCAACAACAAGTCGTTTGTTCAAAATGTCACGGTCGAAAAACTTTGATTAAAAATAAATGCCGGAATTGTTACGGGAAAAAATACACTTTATTTCCTGATGAATTAACAATTGAGGTTCCGAAAGGTGTAAGTACTGGACAACAAATGCGATTTCCAAATCAAGGATCGTTTGATGAAATGAAAGGTCAAAACACTGATTTATACGTTGAATTTAATGTTGCTGAAAGCCCTTTATATCGTCGTGAAGAAAATGATTTATTTGTCAAAGTGCCCGTTTCTTATCTTGATAGTTTATTAGGAAATAAAATTTCAATTCCTACAATTGATGGTGAAAAAACAGTTAAATTAACAACTGGAATTAATACCGGAAAAATTCTTCGTTTACGAAATTACGGAGCTTATAATCCTAATAATGTTCGTGAACGCGGTGATTTATACGTTGAAATTATTGTTAATTTCCCAAAAAAAATTCCACGTTGATTAAAACCACTGATTGAAAAAATCGTTGAAAACAACGAATTTGAACCAAACAACGAATTTATTAACGAATTAAAACGCAAAAAACTCCTTTAAAAAAAAGGAGTTTTTATTATTATTAAATGGTACCCAGGGTCGGACTCGAACCGACATGAGATTACTCTCAATAGATTTTGAGTCTATCGTGTCTACCAATTTCACCACCTGGGCATAAATTAACTTTGTGGTTTTTCACTTTTGTTTTGGAATTGCTTATTTACTAAAGTATGTAATTGTGATTTTTTACGATCAATGTAATTACGATGTTTAATTTTTTTTGCTTTTGCTCGATCAAGCAATTTAATAACTAATTTAACTTTTTCAGCATAACTTCCATCTTTTGATGTAATTGCTAAAACTGCTTTTTTATAAGTAGTTTTAATTTTTGATTTAAAACTTTTGTTTCGCAATCTTTTTGCTTCATCAGTTAAAATTCGTTTTTTTTGTTGTTTAATATTTGCCATAAAAATTTCCTTATATATCTTCTTTTTAAAGAATTTCTTTAAATTCTATTTATTGTGTTATCAGTTTATTATATAATTAAATTAAGTAATTATACAAACGAAATTTAATTATTTGAAATATGAACACATTATTTTTACCTGGTATGAAGAATGTAGGATCAAATTGATGATTCTGAGTAATTTTAGTTATTGTAATTGGCTTTGTTATTTATAGCGGTTTGAAAAAAAACCGTGAAGAGAAAAAACAACGTAAACAACGTGAAAAAGAAGTTAAACAACTAATTAAAAAAACATTAGCTAAAAACCCGCAATTTAAAAACGTAACAATCAGTTATGAAGATGTTATTTCTCGAAGCGGAAAACAATACACAAAGCGTGATGTTTTTGATGTTTTTATTAAAATTACAAACGCGAAAAAAACGGACCAAAAACCGTTTTTTAAATGTTTTGAAGTTGAAGGTTTTGCAGACTACACCGATCCAAAAGACAAAAAAAGCCCAATTGTCGTTGATTGAAGAATTAACGCTGAATTTGATTATCAAGAACACAAAACGCTTTTAAAATACAAACCCCGTTCAAAATTATCAATCTATTTTTTTGCTTTATTTAAAGGACGAAAAAGAAGCGAATATCTCAAAAAACATCTTAAACAAAACGAATTTTTTAAATTAAATCGCCGTAAAGTTGATTTAAACTCTCGTCAAAAAGAAAAAACTACAAATAATGAGGTTTTCAAACCGAAAAAACCTAAATTAGATGACGAAAATTTATAAAGATGATTTTAAACGATTTTTAGTTTGTCCTAAATGGATGTGAATTATGAAAAATCGCCAGAACGTTGCCGTTCGCGATTGAATCAAATCCAATATTAGCTTTCTTAATCAACAATCAGAAATTGATTTTTTTACTGATTTCAAATTCTCCGACGATCGCGAATTAA
The DNA here is from genome assembly GCA_011763395.2 of Chrysaora chesapeakei. NCBI lineage: Eukaryota > Metazoa > Cnidaria > Scyphozoa > Semaeostomeae > Pelagiidae > Chrysaora > Chrysaora chesapeakei. The sequence goes on from JAADKT020111107.1 coordinate 38,501, forward strand.
TCATAAAAGATAATGTCGGAATGCGAATCATGGGCGGAATTTGATTTGAGGACTTAGTTTTAAAACACTTTAAAAAACAGTATTCAGTTTATGTTTTTGATCGTTTTGCCAAACGCGAAAATGCCATTACACAGCAATTTTTAAACGATCAACGATATCAAGTTTTTCATCAACCGTGATTTAAATATCAAAACATTATCACGCAGTGCGATTTTCTTGTTCGAAACGGCAATGGATTTGATATTTATGAAGTTAAAGGCGTTAACGAAACCCAAACAGGAAAGAAACGCCAGGAATATTTTACCGATTTAGCTTATCAATATTGACTTTTAAAAAAATGCGGGATTAATGTTAAAAATGCTTATTTAATTCATTTGAATCGCGATTATCATCATCAAAAATCAGAACTTGATTTTAATGAACTGATCGCAATTGATTCTCAATTTAACACTCAGTGATTAAAGGAATTTGATGTTGAGTGTTTTATTCCAGCAATTAATAGTTATTTATCAAAAACGTTTTCAGAAATTCAACCTTTTTTGCTAGATTTTGATTGCTCGGAAGTCAAAATTAACTCAGTTCGTTGCTCAAAACAAACCAACTTGATTTGCACTTTTTTAGTTCCAAAAATAAAATACGAACACCATGTTTTACAACTTTATCGTATGCTAGCAAAACATAAGTCATTATTTTATGCTAAAACAATTTGAAACAACCAATTACCGTTATTAAATTTAGTCGATTTTGATCCAACAACTTTCGAAAATTTAACCAAAAAACAACTTTCTTCTGCCCAAAATCGTCAAATTGCCGTGATTCAAAAGAAAGAACCGATTGTTAAAGATTTACACTGAGCACAGAATCAATACGCTAAATATCGCTACCCAATTTATTTTTATGATTTTGAAACATCAGCAACCCCAATTCCTGTTTTCACAGATTCGCAACCATATCTTCAAATTCCATTTCAATTTTCAATTCATGTGCTTGAACATCCAAAACAAAAATTAACTGAATTAGCCGAAATTTCGTTTTTAGCTAATGATCGTTCTGATCCACGATTACAATTTGCACAAGCTTTAATTGATGGTTTACAACGATTTGGAAGCGGAAGCTACGTTGCTTATCATAAAGCATTTGAAATTAGCATTTTACAAAAACTTTTACTCTTCTTAAACGATAAACTATCTTCAGATCAAAAAGCAGCTTTAGAGCTAATTATTAAAGAGACTTTAGATATTAAAGATTTTTTCAGTGATTTAAATATCTATTTACCGCAATTTTATGGATCGTTATCAATCAAAAAAACTTTACCTGCTTTTGATAATAAATTTTCATATCAAAATTTAGCAATCCAAAAAGGCGACCAAGCAAGTGCTTTGTATTTTAGTTTTTTATATCAAATTATTGATCAAACACAATGAAATCAAAAACGGCAAAGTTTATTAGAATATTGTCGTTACGATACGTTGGCAATGGTGATTTTGTTTAAAAAAATTACGAAATTAATTTTCTAATTTTTTTAATCACGCTTTTTCAGTCGAACTTAATTTATGTTTTTTTAATAGATCAGGTCGTTTTTTTGCAGTTTTTAATAATGCTTGTTTGTGTCGTCATTGCGTAATTTTAGCATGATGTCCAGATAATAAGATTTCTGGAACAGATTGATTGCGAAAATTAATTGGTTTTGTATACACTGGATAATCTAATAAGTAAGTTGAAAACGAATCATTCATAATTGATTCAGGAGTAATTACGTTCGGTCGTAAGCGAATTATTGTATCAGCAACAACCATTGCGCTAAGTTCTCCGTTTGTCAAAATATAATCACCAATTGAAATTTCCATATCAACTCATTTTCGAATCCGTTCATCAAATCCTTCGTAATGACCAGCAATTAAAACTAAATGATGGTCGTTTTTAGCAAGTTCTTTTGCCATTTGTTGATTGAATTGTTCCCCTTGTGGAGTTAATAAAATTACAAACGGTTTTAAAGGTGCGATTTTTGTTTTGATATGTTCTAAAGCATTTCAAATTGGTTCTGGTTTTAAAACCATTCCTTTTCCCGGACCATATTGATAATCATCAATCGTTTGATGTTTTCCAATTCCAAAATCCCGTAAATTAATATTATGAATTTCTAATTGATTGTTTTTAATTGCTTTTTTAACAATTGAGTGTTGACGAAATTGATCAAGAAAATCAGGAAAACCACTAATAAAATAAATTTCTAATTTTGCCATTTAATTTATTAAAACTATTTTTCAATTTTAAGTGTTGCTTGACATCCATTCAAATAGCTTTTAATTCTTAATAAATTCGTTAAAAGATTGATAACACTACCATTTTTACCAACAATTTTGCCATAATAATTTTCATCACTATAAATCAATACGCAAACTTCTGGTTTAGTTTTTTTCGAATTTTGAATTCAAAATTCAGTAACAATAATCGGATGATTTTCACCAAACATATAATTAATAAGTTTTTTAATTAAATTAGCGTAAATCATTGAATATTTTAATTAATTTTAATTTTTTCTTTTTTGAAAATCGTTTTTACTGTTGCAGTTGGTTGTGCTCCAACCTTTAATCATTTAATTGCTAATTCATGATTAATATCTCACGTTTTACGCAACGGATAATAATGACCAATTTTTTCCAAGTATTTTCCATCACGGTTTTGACGACTATCGATTGCTACAATTTGATAGGAAGGCAATTTAATTCTTCCTGTACGTCGTAATCTTAATTTAACCATCTATTTTTACCTTTATTTTCCTATCTTTTTAATTCGCCATAAATTCCAATGTTTTAAAAATTGAAATGGCATTTGATGATTCTGGATCGTATCATAAACCAGTTTTTAAAATTTTGTTGTTTTTTGTTTGAAGCATTTTAATTGAATTTTTATCGATGATAGCAAAATGATCAGTTGAAACAACATCTTGACTAGATAAAATCATTTTTTCTTCAAAAGCGATTAAACTATCGCTAATTCCTCGAATTAATTCTTCGATTTTTTGTGGATCATGAATTTCACTCATTCCTAAAGTAACATTCAAATATCCTCCACCACGAATTGGGACAGTCAAGCTTTCACCTTCAACAATGATTGGATCGCTTGAAGAATATTGATTTTTCTCTAAAATAGATTTTAAAGTTGTAACTTCATTAGCAACATCGTTTTGAATGATATTATTAATGGCTGAACGCTGATAGAGAACACCACGTTTTTCTTTGACTAAATCATCAACAAAAACTTGTTTGTTATTTGGACCTAATCAAATTTGAAAGAAACAAGTACCAATTTTTAATTTTCGACTTAATTTTTTGATTAAATTAGTTAAAATCACGACTTCGATTTGGGCAACATAAATAATTTTGCTTTTTTCTTTCGCAATTTTAGTATGATTAAATCCGTACACAATTGGCTCAAGGTTGTTTTTTCAAATTTTTCTTTCGTCAATTGGGCTAACAACATAACGTTTCACTAAGTTTGCATATTTTTCTAAACCTTTATGTTTGATACTAGAATCAAGATTTATAAAAATATCAACATTAAGTTTTTTCATTGCTTTTTCATCTAAAGTTTTACTGTCATATAATGTGATTTCATAACTTTTTTGATTTGCAAATGTAAATTTAATTTTGGTGTTATCTGGGTTTTTTTGAACATTAGTGCATTGACCTCAAAATTTACCGTGAGTACTATCGCTTTGAATAAAACTAACAACTTCTTCTGGTGTGTATGGTGTAACGATACCGATTAATTCGAAATTCTCGCTTTTTAAAAGATGAAATAAAATTAACTTCCCAGAGCGGTTTAAATTGTTTATTAGTATTTTTTGTTTCATTAATAATTAAAATTTTTATTGATAAAGTTTATTTTATCATTTTTCCGTTAGGTTTGATTTTAAATTATAAACTGCGGTTTTTTGAATAATCAAATTATAGAATTCAAATGCTTTTTTCATTTCGATTTTAGAGTTATTGTAAATGTAAATTTTTTCGATTTCTTTAGGTGAAAAATTGCTGATAAAAATTGTTTTCAAATCATGGTTTTTCCGATGTTTAAGCAAATTGAACATAAATTCATCACGAATAATTCCATTGTTGTTTTCCAAACCAAGATCATCGATAACTAAAATTGCAACCGTTGCTAATTCGCGAAAAAATTGCTGCAAGCCTTTTTTTTGATTTCAACAATCTTTGATATTAAAAACAATCGTTCTGGCATTGATGAAAGCAACTTTTTTTTGGAAATTTTTGATATAAGCATTACAAAACAAAACACTAAAGAGAGTTTTTCCCGTTTCAGAAGGTCCGTGAATGAATAAATTAACTTCCTTTGCGGTTTTTGACAATAATTGATCAAAATGATTTCACAATAAACTAATTTCAAATTCAGTTTGTAAATCTTGATAATCACTAAAACTTTTTCTTAAAAATTTTTTCGGAAAATCAGTATAACAATAATATTTTGCAACATCGAGAAACAAACGATGAAAATGCGGACATTTAGTGATTTTAAAAACTAAATTTCGATTTTCAAATTTAATGATAAAACGATAGCCAGCAATCTTTTGTTGACATTCTTTTTCCGTCATTAAATCATATGATCAAAAGTATTGTTTAAGCATGTCTACTTTTTGATTCAGTTTTTTTTCTCAATCATTTACAAAGCTTTTTTGCAGTTCGCTAATCGCTTTTTTAAATTCATTGTTTTTGATAAAGTGTTTTTCGCATAATATACGAATTTCGTTGTTGATTTTTTCAGTGTTGAACATATATTAATAATTAAAAATTTTTTGAAAACGAAAGTGTTTTTTGATCACTTTCTTTTCCTCTTTTTGAGCAATTCATGCTGGTAAATAATCAAATTGGGAAGTGATTTTATAAATTGGTTGATTTCGAAATACATTTAATAAATATAATGTAAGTTTTTTTTCTTGATCTAAAATTTTTTTAATTTTTAAGGTTGAAATAATTTTTTTTAAATAAACGCTATTAATCGAAGCTGTTTTTACTCACACAAAATCAACAATTTTTTGCAAAATCGAAATTGAAATTGCGTTTTCAAGATAAAGTTTATTAATTGTATAAAGATCGTGAAGTTTTGCTTTTTGTTTGATTTGAATTGGTAATTGTAATTTCTTGATAATATTTAATTCTTTGAAATTGGTTTTTTGGTTTGTGTTAATAATAGCTTCTAATATTTTATCAATTTCCTTTTGTGATAATTTTTCATTAAGTTGAGCAATCAATGATTCATCAGTCAAAAATTCTTCGATCGTTTTGGGAGTTTTAAGATTAATTACATAGTTTTGATTTGAAGAATTAAATTCTCAATCGAGTAATTGATTAGTTTGAAGAATTTGTAATTTATGTTCCAATTCCGAAATGTTAATTTTCAAAAACTTAGTTAAAATTAATACCGAAAACTTTTTTTCTCTGTTTTTTAATATTGCTAAATTACGTAAATAAAAAATTAGATGAATTAATGATTGGTCCAAAAACGAACCATATAATAGGACTAAAACTTGCTCTTCTGATATTTCTGGTAGTTTTTCAAAATTGATTTGATAGTATTGAAGCATGAAGTTATTTTATATGTTTTTTTGGTTTTATATACTCTTTTTTTCTCTTCTTTTTGAGGTTGATTGCTGTTTTTGGCAATATCCACAAAAATATGTTCCGCGTTGATTTAATTTAATTTTTTGAATTAAATTTTGGCATTTTAAGCACGGTAAATTTTCTCTTCCATAAACTTGCAAAAATTGAAAATAACCACCTTTTTTATAATTGACATAATAACTTTTAACTGTTGTTCCACCATAAATAACCGCTTTTTTCAAAATCCGTCGGGTTTCGTTTAATAATTGACTTATTTTCGTTTTACTTAATTGATTAACTGGTGTTTTTGGATTTAATTGGGTGCTATATAAAATTTCCGAAGCATAAATATTGCCAATTCCACTGATAACTTTTTGTTCCAGTAATGCTGTTTTAATATTAATTCGGCGGTTTTTTCAAGCATTTCATAAATAACTTGGATTCACATTTTTAGCAAATGGATCAGGACCAACCCGATGTAAAAACTTTTGTTGATCAATTTGGGCAATTTTTGCTAAATGAATTGTTGCAAATTTTCGTGAATCAATAAATTGACACCATTTTTGATTATCGAGTCGTAAATCCAAAATTAAATGCTGGGTTTGTAATTCGTTTTCAGAACGGATAAAAAACTTTCCTTCCATTCGTAAATGTATGATTAAAACATCATTTTTTAAAAAGAATAATAAATATTTTCCTCGCCGTTCGATTTTTTCAAAAACCGCGTTTTTTAAACGTTTTTGCAATTCAGTCACACTTTCATTTTTTAATGCTTTATTAACGTGTAAATTGACGCTAATAATTTTTCTTTTTGTTAAGTGTGAGATTAAAAATTGACGATAAGTTTCTACTTCTGGTAATTCTGGCATGTTTATAAATCAAATCTTTTTTGGTGTTCTTTTTGAAATTTGTTTTTATTTATTAGCGACTTCATATTATAGTCAACAAACATTTTTTGAACGATTTCGTTATTGAAATCAACTTTTTCTTTCACAAAAGAAGTATCAATTACGATGTCATTTTTTAATGTTGCGATATTTTTAACAAAATGAACTTGTTTGATAATTTTTTCATCCGTAAATTTGATTTGAAGTTTATTTGGTAAATTTATTTGATCAGCGATAATAGATTTTACATCACCGTATTTTTGTAATAATTGTTTTGCTGTTTTTGGTCCAATTCCAGAAACTCCTGGTAAATTATCCGATGAATCTCCGACTAAAGATTTATAGTCAGGAATTTGTTTAGGTGTAATTTGCATAAAATCTTCAAAATTAGTTTGATTGATAAATTTTAATTGACTGATGCCAGTTCGAAAAAACATGATTTCAACATTTTGATTCACAAGTTGCAAAAGATCGTAATCACCACTTAAAACATTTATTTCAGGATTTTTCTCACGTTTTTCAATTAATTTAATTAAGCTAGCAATTAAATCATCTGCTTCATGGTCACGATCTTCAATGATTGTAATTTTTAAAGCTTGAAGAAATGTTTTAAATATTGGGATTTGCTCAATTAAAGTTTCCGGCGTTTTTTTGCGTTGTGCTTTATATTCTTTATATTCTTGATGACGAAATGTATTTTTCCCTAAATCGAAAGTTATAAAAACTTTATCATAAATTCGATCATTCAAAAGTTTTTTTAACATTTTTAAACCAATAAAAACACCGTTCGTTGTTTGCTGATAAAGTTGTTTTTTTAATAAATGTTGCGTTGCGTAATAAGCACGATATAAAAAAGCATTACCATCGATAATTAAAAATTTCATAGGAATTAATTCTATCTTTCCGGTACCTTACCAATGGTTCGCCAGTAATCGTTAACTAAATAAACCGGTTCGAATAGATTTCCTCAATTATCAACGTAATTTTTTAGAGTATACATTTTTCTCAAGAAGGTTTTTTCATCCAAAGTCAATGTGTTTGCTTGATTGTAATTTTCTGCAACAGATCTTTTTTGAGCATCAGAAATATTGAATGCACCATTTTTAAATGGATCATCATAATCATATTGATATCAATATTCACTTCAGTCAACTCAATTATTAAGAATATCTTTTCAATAAAGTAAACGATAGCTTTTTCCATCTTCTAACACAGTTTTGTTTGCTTCATAGTATTTGTTAATTACATACATGCTTCCGTATAATTCCAGTTCGGCTTTTTGATCAGTTGTTAAATCAGTTATTTTTTGCAATAATTCTTTATTCGTTGGAACTTCATTTAAATTAATCCCAATTTTCGTTAAAATTGTAGAAAAAATGCTTGGTTTTGATGCCAGCAATTCGTTTTTCAAGTTCAAGAAAATTTCCATATAAGTGATTTTTTTCTGATTTGTCACACTTTGTTTTTTGAATTCTGCTTGAATTTTGTCAACTGATAATGTGCTTTTAATTAAATCAACCTGTTCTTTTGTGATGCTTTGTTTGAAAGATTCTAATTTTTGAAGATTTATAAAATTGCCGTCAAAATCAAAATCACTTAATTTAATTTCTAATGTTTGGAAAATATCGATATTAAACAACTTTAAAAAACTAAAGTTGTTTTTGTTTGTTTTTAAAAATGTGGTTAATTGAAAAAAATAAATCAGATTTTTGAGTTTTGTAACATCCAAATCCAAAATAATTTTTAATTGATCATTTTTGTATAAATAAAAAATATCAGTTGTTAAAACTTGAATATCAATATTTAAATATTTAAAAACCGCTTCCATATTTTGTTTATCACTTGCATCATAAGTGTCGTATTCGGACTTAATATCAATTAACTTTTTGATAATTGTCCCAAACAAAATATCGTTTAAATCTTTAATTTTCATATTTCAGACGGCATTTCTTTGTTCGTTTGTAAAATTACGATCATTTAATTTGCTATCCTTGATTTTTCCATCGTTTTCAAAATCTTCCCCTTTTAAATTAAATTTATTTGCAAAAGTCAATTTGTATTTTTTGATTAACAAAATCTTATCTTTAATTTCTGGATAAGAAGAAAATTTTACTTTTAACTGAACATTGCTAATTGTGTCGTTTTCTCGTGCAATAAAATCTTTATATTGTTTTTGAAAAAAACTTCTTCCAAAGTAAATAATTTTAAAGATTCCGTTTTCTTTACGTAAAAGCAAATTGTAATCATTAAAAGTCGTTTTATCGAAAATATTAACTAATAAAAATTTTTTCTGTTCCGCTACCGGATCAGGAATGTATTTTTGAATTCGTAAGTTCTCGACAATATTTTTTTCATAATAAACATTTGTTTTTTCACTACCATCAACAATTTTTTGATAAATTTGTCTTAAATTCGCACTATTTGCTTTTAAAAGTGCAATAATCCGTTTTTGCAAATTACTATCGATGATCTCTTTAAAATCATCGGGTTGTAAGAGAATATTACTCGAAATTCGAACTTTGGCCAAATTTTTGATTTGATTTTTTAAATCAATAATTCATTTATTAGAATTAATTTTTGCAAGTGGTTTTTTGATTTCATCATCTAAAAAAGATTTAATATAGCCAAACAAACTTGAAAAGATGCTAAGAATTTCAGATAAATTTAATTCTTTTTTTGGAACTGGTCGATTAAAATAATTTTCTGAAATTGAGAGTTTTTTAACATCAAAATATAATTTAATTTTATTAATCAACTCAAAGATAATATTTCTGATTTTTGCAAGTATTTGTTCAGTGATTTTGGTTGCATCTCATTCGGTTAAAAGGACATCTTTTTGATCCGTGTTTTGTGACTTTCAATATACATATCGCAAAAAATCACTTAATAAACCAACAATTTCACTAAATATTATTTTATTGTTGAATTTCATTTTTATAAATGGGTTGTAATAATAACCTGTAGAAAGTAAGAGGTTTATTTGAAGTAATTTAGCTTTATTTGTAGTTAATTTCAAAACCAAACTTTTTCTTTCTGTAATATAACGCTTTAACGGAGCGATCAATTGATCAATTTTAATCTTCTGAAGGGTTAAATTTTCCACCAAATCTGAGATTTTAATTAATTTCAAATTGTATTCATTTTCTCATTTGGTATCTCAATTGTTGTTTAAATCGATTTTGTCGTTTGCCTTAAATCATTCAGGATATTGTTCAATCAAAATTTTTAAAAGAGTTGTTTGGCGTGAAACTAAAGTTTGTGCACTAATTTTGGTAATTTGATCGATAATTTTTTTATATTCCGGATTATTATTAATATCGAAATTCGAACCTAAAATCGCATCTATTCTTTTTAAAAATTCATCAATTGTTTTTGCATCTGTTGAAAAACGGCTCTTGAAATTATCGTCAACGATAAAATTTGTTGCTTTTAATTCTGTTAAAAGCGCATCGAATTGATAAATTAAATTTCCTATTCGAGCGTAATCTTCGTTTTCTTTGGAATCATTAAAGAAAATTTTTATTAATCCAGTTGATAATGTTTTAACTTCTACACCTGTTGTTTGATATATCGTTTTTTCTTCAATTCCTTTTTCAAAAATTAATTTTTGTTGATTAAGAAGATTTGATAAAAATTTAAAATCAATGATTTTTTGTGATTTCATTTCTAAAGCTTTTTTGTAGTTTGAATTGATTTGCCACAATTTATCTAGATCACCTTGAAAATAAAATTGATCAAAAACGAAATTATCAGTTGGAACGGGATTTGATTGATTCGAGTTAGAGTTTAAAAGATTTACCGTTGTTTCCGATAATAACAAATTGTTTTGGTTTGGTTCTGGATCTTTTTGTGTATTTAAATTATTAAAAAAGGTTTTTTTCGGAATTGGAAAAAAAACACTCGCTATAATTAAATTTATTAGTAGGAAACTTGAAATTTTACTCAAATTAATTTTACTCATTTATTTTTTCCTCTTTTAATCAATTAATTTCAAGTAAATAGCCTTCCCCAATACTAATTTTTGCCTTATATTTATATTTCTTACCTTTGATGGGGATTTTATTTTCGCAAACAATAGTATATATTGTACTGCTAATATTATTCGAAAAAATTTGTTGTTTTTCGATTGTATATATTCAATTTTCCAAATTAATCATATTTCAGAAATCATTTACTTTAGATTCAAAAATAGATTCACCAGTATAACTGATTTGTGCGATCTGATCATTATATTTTTCTTTAATTCCTAAAATAATTTTGAAAAATTGCCCAATAAATGTACTGTCATCGATAGTTTCCTTTGTTAAGCCAAGTAAGTCATAAATCTTGGTTCTGATTTCATTATCTGAAATAACCTTACCGGTTTGATCGCTTTTTCATTTTGTAAAATCATAGACAATTCTCCCAAAAATATCAAATAAATCAATAGTTCTAATAATAATATCAATCACCTCTTCCTCTTTTAAATATTTCGCAAAAATTTTAATGATTTCTCCAACATCATTTCATATTGGATTTTTTGTTTGACCATATATCACACCTATTGTTGTTCAAATTCATAAATTAATACTGATTTCTTCGCCAGGTTTTTTATTTAAAATTTTATCGGATAATAAAAATTTCAATAAATTTTTGAGTTTAATCATCAAATCAACTAAAGATTTTTCAAAGCTAAGATCAGTTTTCCCGGCATTTTGCGATATTATTTGGAATTGGTCTTTCAATTCATTGAATTTGGTTTTCAATTCTTTTATTGTCTCCGGGTTATCAAAAATATAACTTAACTTTTGAATTTTAAAATCACCAAAAATTTTTGCTGCAATTGCTAAAAATTCATCAACTTTTGGAATTCATTTGGCAAATTGTAAAATTTTTGAATTAGTGTATGATTCAAAAATTTTAAAAATTCATGCTTTTCCATCTGAATCTATTAGCTTTTTGAATGTTCCCAACACGATATCAAATTTGGGATTTTGCTTAATAATATTCTCAAATCCATCTACAAAACCATCAACAATTAAATCAAATTTTTTCGCATTGCTAAACATTCCATTTTGGAAGAAATCTAATAAATCACTTAAAACTCCATTAAGGTTTTGCTTTGGTAAGAAA
>JAADKT020111108.1:0-25670 GCA_011763395.2 Chrysaora chesapeakei
TGTGGTTGTTTTTGGTGCAGATTATCAGGTCTGGGCTCATTTGGATAAGCTTTCACATTTGCACCCTTTGCGATACTTTTGGTTGTCATCTCTTTTTCTCGGATCATTCCATAAGGTTGCGAATTTGCATGAAAGGGTTACCAAAAGGTACAAAAAGTTCCATCTTGAGAAGCATGCTGTAGCTTTTTTAGATAGTCCTACAGTCTCTAAGGTTCAATTTCTTTTGTCTATGAAAGACTTCGACAGTTCAGATTATTTTTTCTACGATGATGTCATCTCATGGATTGCAGAGCTAGCTCTATGTTATGTGAAACATACATCCGACAATGCAGACAATCAAGAATGTGCGCCAGTGAATTGACAGATGTTAGCATTTCAGAAGTTTGGGATTTTTGCAAGAGCCATGCCTGCATTATCTTTAATTTCCAACTACCTCTTTGAGGATGGCTTGGCTGTTCTTGGGCTCCTTGAGGCTCAAAAATTTGGAGACTTTTCACGAAGCTCATAATACTTCTTCAGTTTACAACAAGAGGTGTTAATCATAAGCCAGCCCTCTGTTACCATATTCGTGACATGTTAAACTTAAGACCTTATGAGGAGGATGCTGTTCAGAAGCTGTGGGTTGCTAATAAGTCATCAGAGCCAGGTCACTGTCGCCCACAAGATTAGAATTTAGAGACTCTGTTTAACCCTATCTGGACCGGGCTTTTTTGAGCATCATCAGACCGGAGGGGGGCTAAATTAGCCCCCCCTTATATCTCACATCTGGTAAGAGGGAGATAAATGAACTTTGGCAAAAATATAATTTTACTCATATTATTTGGAACTACAAGGTTTTGTTGATATCCAATGCATTATGACATCATAATGACGTAATAATCACTTTTTCACTTTTTGCCATTTTTACCTTTACCTTGAATTCTTTGACTTATAATCACTACTAAACAATTGGAAAGCCCATTTTGACTGTTTTAATCACACATAAACACATTTTGCTACATTTTTGAAAAATTTCCTATTTTTCTGTAGAAATACTGCGCATGCACAGTAGAAAACTGTTATTTATTTTTGTTCATATGGGTTTCTTGAAGGAGCTCCTGATGGAAAAGTATAACAAAGTCACCAACACACTTATATTTGCGACGAGAAATTTAATTAACATCATTAGAGCGTCAGAAATGATAAATGATGCTGATATCAGCAATATTCTAAAAATAGAATCCAAATGCATTTCACAAAAACAATGTTTATTATCTGGTGCCATCTGATATTGGTTTGCCATTGCCCAAATTTCATGAAGATATCAATTTCATCAAACAAATTAGACTGAATTTCCTTGGTCCTATAGTGACAATTTTCAACATGGTTGCTATGGTGACGGTTCATTAGTAACCATGGAAACTACCACATCACAATGTCCGCAGATAATTTTTAGGAAAAGTCAAGAACATTCAAACACCTTTCTTTTGTACATTTTGAGTTGTGTAAAGAAATATAGGAGGGGGGGCTATTTCACCCCACCCCACGGTCCAGATAGGGTTAACAACAGCGCCAAAAATTGTTTCAAACTTGGCACTGTTGAGAATGTGCTGAATAAGTCTTCCATGATCCAAGATCGTGAGCATTGCCATAACAATCTGAAGGAAGAACTATCCATTAGAAACCAAAAAGTTAAGGCATCAATCCATTGTTTCAGGGCAGACTCGATGATACAGTTGAGGGCATGTTGGAGAAAAGGTCTACAAAAAATCAGGTCAGTCCTTGAAAGAAACAGCCCTGACATATTGTATTCAATGCATTGAGACGACACAGTTTTGAACCCTGAGGTATTAAGTGCTAGAAACTTAGGTTATGACTTTGTAGACAAATTAACATCCATTAAGATAATGCAGGACAATGGCTGGCAATTGCAAAACCCAAAATTTTTTGAAATTTTGACAGTACCTAGGGCTATCACTTCACGGCAACAAAAAGCTGCTCTTAATCATGCAAACAAACAAGTAGAAGTAATGCCGTCACTCTTGTTACAAGCAGATGGCATGCACATTACTATGTCAGATCACTGCAAGCCATTGTAGCTTCTTAAAAAGGACAGGAGCTTTTTTTTGCCAGAAAATCTGAAATGAAAACATGGCTTTATAAAAACTTTGAAGATTCTTTTGTTAACCAAGCAAAGTTTGAGGATTTGATTACTTCACTAAACAAGGTCACTTGCATGATAAGAGATTGCATGTTTGACATCATCATTTAAAAATCCCAACATGCTCTTACAAAGAGATGAGTAGTCTTATAATTGATCAGACAGTGGTTTCTGTTGCACGTAAATTTGGTAATAGCGATAGACATGTCACCCTTATTCAAACATTTGATAGAAGAGCAGATCAAACCAAAGGCTACACAGAAGTGACTAGAGCTTCAATCCCTATTTCTGCTATACATTATACAGGCTTTGCTGTCAATGAAAATGAAAAAATTAAAGGGTATAGCTCTTGTTGGCTTGACAGGGACAATGATCGCCAACAGATCATTACATCCTAAGTGAAAACAGCTGCCACCTAAGTTTACGCATGTTGTCATAGGTGGTCATTTTGGTATATTTGCAGCTTACACAGTAGATGCATGTGGTGAGATAACTCTGTCTGGTGATAACTACAGCTGCTTTCACCCTAAAGCAGACACAGTAGTGTTTTTTGCCCTGAAGAGCTTTCTTGATAATAACTCAAATACAGCCCACAACTCCTCAATTGTAATTAATTGTCCAGAAGCTGACAATGTGACCATTTTATTACTAGAGCACCAACTGCTGAAAAACTTGATAAACAACTACAATTTACAACTATACTGTGCAGTCCATGAAAAATTAGTAGATGTTAAAACAGGAAAACCTACTAAGAAGCCGAAGGAAAGTGCCAATGTTGAAGAGTTTTGCTCATTAAGCTCAAAGATAAAAATGAATTTCTATATTGATGTTGATTGTCTATATGCTAATTTATCCTCATCTGACCATTTTGCCAATACTGCACATGCAATTGAAAGTCTTGGTGCTCTTAGTATCTATACAGGAAATGACAAGAACCCAGGTTTAAGGCATATAACTAAACCACTAGCCCATTGACATTGTGAGTATTTAGAATGTAAATTGAAAAACGATAGTCATTATCATTGTAATTTTTGTCAGATGACTGTACGGGGATTCATAAAAAGCAGAATGGAGAAACATCTGCTCAAGAGACATGTAAACCAGATCAATGATTCACCAGTTTTAGATACAATGCAATCTGCTACCAACGCCATTGTCAATGTAAATGTGAATCCCCATTCTTCCACAATACCATGAGTTGTAAGTCAGAAAAGTACAAATGTTAACCCAGTAATTGATATGGATAAACTTGTGTCATCAAATATTCAGACTAGTCCTGCCCTGGAAATTTCTTCTGCTTCTTCTTTATCCAACCAAACTCGACAGGTTATGAAGAAAAAGAGTAAGGTATCTACTCCAATTTCAGAAAAACCTGGTAACATTGCTTTTTCACCCGGAGTTTCACCACTCTTTCGGATATAAAAACCCTGCTTCCGATATTGATGAATTGAAAGGAAATTTTCACTGTAGTGTAAAAGGCATGTCTGCTGATGAATGTGTTATACCTAACTGTAAGGCTAAAACAAGACTAAAACCATTGATAAGGAAACAACTAAGGGGTGGGGGTAACAACCCCATTGATTTGACAAGTACAGTGCTGCAAATACCATACTTTACATTAGCTGATGTACATGAACCCTCTCAGCTTTCAATTTTCACCCAACATTGAAAGGAATGATATCAATATAATTAAAACTTGCATAAATCTTTAGGCTTAAAGAACACTAATGAAGAACATGAAAAATTCTTGGGTTTGATAAACTCTGCAGCAACTAATCAAATCCTGCAGTCTAGAGAACCTCAAAATCACTGGCTAATTCTTTTCCAAGACAATTCAAGGATCTTGGTTTCTACATTGAATTGTCTTGATTATGCTTCCCTTCTCTGGTGGTCAAACATGCAACTTTTCCTGAGAAACTGTTGATTATTATCTTGAAAAATGACATTGTTTGCAAGAGACTTGAAGAAAGACTTGTTTGTTGACAGAAGCTTCAATAGGAAAACATCAAGTGCAACATTGCAACTGATTAGTTCATACTGTTTGCAAACATTAAAGGAAAATTGAATTTCCAAAATTTGACAAGAATGCTATTCAACATTTGTTGAACAAAGAGTTTTCATTAGCAATGAAAAAAGAACATTGTTTGCAACAATTTCTTAGAAATTGGGGAAATTTGTTCTAAAAGCTCCACAGCAAGAGCTTCTTTGACTTTAGAGTTGGTGCTGAAATGGCAAAGCGATGGATAGTGCCGAGAAAATGGAAGAAACATCTCTACCACCAAAAGAAGCATTTTATAACCAATTCGGCGATTCTGATATCAGTGATGAAGATTATGAACATGCTCAACAGGTTTGGCAATTCTTCAACTGTCAGGCTTTTAAAGATTATCATGAACTGTACTTGAAAACTGATGTGTAGCTGTTGGCTGCTATATTCGAATCGTTCAGAGCACAGAGTCTGGACTTCTACGGATTCGATCCTGCACATTATCTAACTGCTCCTTTGCTGGCCTGGGATGGGATGCTGAAGATGACTGCTGTGAAGCTGGAATAACTATCTGAAAAAAAGAAGGACATTCTCCTTATGATTGAAGATGGCATTCATGGCAGTGTCTTGATAGCAGTGAAATGTCATGCCTAATCAACAGAAAACGTCACTGGTAATGATAGAACCAATGCCATATGGTGATTTCAAGCAGTTTACACAAGCGGAATCAGAAACACAGACATCCACGCTTTGCTGACAAGATCGAATGAAGATGTTGGTTATATTCTCAAAGTTGATTTGGAATATCCAGCAGAGTTACAGGATCATCATGCAGGTCTACCATTGGCACTGCAAAGCTTGCAAGTCCAAGAAGACATGCTATCAGAACATCAAAAGAACGCTCATAAAGAACCTTTCAATGGAAAAGAGTTTAAATTAATTTAAATTTCCACGCAAAATTTGTTACAAAAAGGAGAATTTTTTACGATGATGATGTCATCATGATGACGTCATGATTTGGGTAAAGTTTAGTAATTCAAACTCAGTTATATATCATTCGAAAGCTCTAAGTCAGGAGAATCCATATTTGCACTTATCGACGTTCTTGGATATACTACTAGAGAGACACTGCAGTCAAAGGGCAAAAAAGGCTCCTTGATGACGTCATTGAAAAGTCCAACTTCCGGTCAAAATTTCACAGGGCCCATCTTGGACTTGGAATCAGCGCTATCGATTTACCCAGAATGTGTAATAAAATTCAAAGTTAGGTTGAAAGTCAGATTGTTATGGAAAATTCCCTGCCTATCCCAAAAATGTAAGAAATTTTAATACTGGTTTCTTGAAACTTGAGAAAGTTCTCAAATTATTATGAGAACAATTTTTTTCTCGACTTTTATATTTTTGATTTATGTGTAAAATGTGTCATTTTCCGATACTGTGTATATCTCTTGGTTGAACAACTAACTATTGTCTCAATCTTATGATTCTTGTTTTTTTTTTCGTGAAAAAATGGTAGTTGTGCAATTTTGGCATGAGCACAAATACTGCATGCCAAAATAAAATTTTTCTAAAAAATTTACAAAAATGTATTGGTACTGAAAACATGAAATATCTAAGAAAGTTTGAATACTGGACACAAAATCTTATATAAAAACATGATTAAAGAAAATAAATGTAATAAAGAAAATTTAATTGATACAAGTTGTGTTTACCACATCGAGTGGAATTTCGTTCCTTTATTTAAATCTTGTCAATCTAGATTGAAAACCTTTTTTTTCATAGTCCCTTAGAAATTTTTTAGTTTTCCTAAAATTCTTGTACACAATTTCGAATATTGAATGGCCCTTCGATATATATCATATTGAGGGATACAAATCTGACAGAGAAAGTTTTCTCAATACATAGTTGTAGAAAACTCAGATTCGTGCAGAAATTTGGAAAGTCCTCCATTGTACTGATGAAATACCTCCACCGTACTGAACACCCGCCACTGTACTGATGATATTTCTCCACACTACTGAATACCCTCCACTGTACTGATGATATCCCTCCACTGTACTTATGATATCCCTCTACCATACTGATAATATCTCTCCACAGTACTGAACATCCTCCATTGTACTGATGATATCCCTCCACCATACTGAACATCTTCAGCTGTTCTGATGATATCTCTCCACTGTACTGATGGTATCCCACCACTGTACTGGTGACATCCCTCCACAATATTGAATGTAACTCATAGTACTTCTGGTATCTTTCCACTTTACCAATGGTAACCCTCCACTGTACTAATGATATCCCTCCACTCTACTGATGATATCCCTCCACCGTACTGATGATATCACTCCACTGTACTGAACATCCTCCACTGTACTGATGGTATCCCTCCACTGTACTGAACATCCTCCACCGTACTGCACACCCTCCACTGAACTTCACATACATTACCCATGGTGTGGATCATGGTGAACATTTTGAAGATGAACTTGCAATGATGAATGCAACTGTGTTCAAATTTAATCAGCCAGAAAATTTCATTACACTTGCTTGCGAATGTGGATTGCATTACTACTTTTAGATAGAGAGCAGGGAAAAAATTGATATTTTTAAGATGAGGGATTAGGTTGAGAACTTTGTCAAAATACAAGGTGATAGCAAGGTAAAGGAAGCAACAGATGAAATGCCCTCCGAGTCATAGATGCTGGATTTAGTTGCCAAACAACCTCGAAAAACAAAAGAAATTTAATATCCCTGTTGGTTTATCACTGTTAATATTCCATTTGAAATGTCCATTACTACTGTTGTCAAGCCATTTCTAAATTTTTGTAATCGGACAACCACAAAAATAAAACAAACTTTATTTCCCTGTTGGTTTATCATCATTTATAGGCCTATGTATTCCTTTTGAGGTGTCTGTTTTATTGTTTTCAAACCTTTCTATATTTTGATAATGGAGCGCCCCTTACATTAAATTACAAAATCAAGATTTTAAAGATTGACTGTGCATTTGTGAGAAATGAAAATGAGTTTGTATTGTTGTTGATGCGATTGAAAGTTGGCCTGTTTTCAAGAGATTTCACTGATCGTTTTGGTATTTCAACTTCTCAAGTCTTAAAGATTTTTACAACATGGATATGTTTCTTGTACTTTGAACTGCCAACTTTGTTTCCATTTCCTTCACAAGATCTTGTCCGTAAAAACATGCTTTCACAATTTAAGCCCTATCCCAACACAAGAATTATAAAAGACTGCACCAATATATTCATAGAAGTCCCATCATCAATGAAGTCACAGTCACAAACTTGGTCCGAATACAAGCACCACAATACTTTTAAGGCACTCATTGGAATTTCACCTGCTGGATGTGTTATATTTGTGTCAAAACTATGGTCTGGCAAAGTCTCTGATAAGGAAATCACCCTAAAGTCTGGTGTTCTGGAGCTTCTTGTTGATGGTGACTCTGTCATGGCAGATCGTGGCTTTGACATTCAAGACATTCTTCCTTCTGGTGTCTCTTTAAATATTCCGCCATTCAAAGGCATAAGATCTCAGCTGACTGCAAAAGAAGTGGAACAAACTGCCTGCATTGCTTCAGTGAGGATCCATGTTGAAAGGGCCATTGGAAGGATAAAGAACTACCACATCCTTGATGGAGTTTTGTCATTATCCTGCTTACAAACCGTTTACCTTTTTTAGTAGAACCAAGTGAATAAATATTAACGTATGAATAGTAACCACTCGAAAAATAATGATCACAACAGATATTTAAGAATACAACAAGATAATACAAGAGAAAGTCCATTTAAGGAAAAACAATATGCTACTACTGCTTTTATAATTAGACTTAGGAAATTAGGAAACAGGACCTAACTTTACCAGTTATCCAATTATAATTAGTTACAACTTTTATTTAAACATTACTTTTTGACAAAATTTTCCCAGCCATCATGCAAATAGAGTTTTAGTCTTTTCTTTACACTTTTCTAAAAAGTTCTAGGAGAACCACTCTGCAATAAAAATATCTAAGTCGTGGCAACATGTAGGTTGTCACAAAATCTTTATCATAAGGTATTGTTTCAACAAACAATGGCTCACTGCTGCCTAACCAAACAACAAAATCAACTTGTTTCAAATCGGCACAAAACATTTGTCCTTGAACTTGGAAGAAGTAAGGATGTCTTCGCTTAAGCTTTATACTCTCATTATCATCTTTTACAAGAAAGAATTGTCTTTAAGAGCATCTTGTAAAGAAACGTTATGCTTTGAGAAAGGGCATTTAATCTCCAACCCCCACTTTTCATGCTGGTATCCAATGAAGCACCAAGCACCAAGATATGGAGCAGACGATGATACTATCAAACCAACTTCTGAAACTTTTCCATCAATACCATTCTCCTTCAACAAGATTGCATACAGCTCCTTAACTTTGGGACAGGGAAGAGGAGGTTGATGAAATCCAAAAAAACCACTATTTGGAATGAATTCTGCCAATTTGGATTTCAAACATTCCAACCTATCTTTATCCACAACTTTATCACAAGGAGCACGTGGATCAAAAGATTTGTAGGAAGAGCCTCCAGGATTTTCCTTTCCAAATTTAATTTTTCTTATGACCAATTCATCTATAGGAACAGCGGCAAAAGACTTGAGTGCAGATGTATTAGGCACATTCCAGGAAGACAACTTTGAGGTACAAGAGACAGCAGATGGATATTCTTTTAAACCATCTATCTGTCTGTTGAAGTCTTCAAGAGCAAAGAGGACTCCACCAACATGGTTGCAGTTTCCAAACCCACCAAGACCAATGCCTGCAGGGCAAGAACAAGCAGAAGAGCAAACATCACCTGTTTTATTTGAAAGTTTTATGATAATTTTATAAAGGCTTGTTTTTATGCTCCAGAATACTTTTCAATTCTGCAACAGTTAGTGCTCCTAAATCTTCCAAACGATCGACAGTCTTCCCTTTGGGCAGGAACGATTTGAAAACATCCATCAAAACCATTGGTACATAAAATATGACACACAGAAAAACAAGAAACTCAGGTTGCATTTCACCTCCCATAGGCCTTTCAGTATACTGATAGTAGATTGATGAGTTCGGAACATTGGTATTCTCGTTTCCGATATGGTGCCTCGTTTTGAACACTTTTTGACGTAATTGCGAAAGGGATCTATTTTTGCATGTTTAAAGATGTTACAGGCCTTGTCAAGGTTGCCACAATTAATTAACTTTCCAAAAACCCACATAGCAAAATGCACACAGCTGCTCAATTCAGGCCCAGCTCAACTATGTTTAGAGGCATGTTTTCTGTTCAACCACATCATATGAAATGCCCATATATGTATAAAAGATTCGAGAAATCTAATCCATTTGTCTCACAATTGATAATCCTATGGGAGCGACCAAAGTATTCATTCAAATTTTTGTTACAAAATCGGTTAGAACTAGTTTTGGGTTTGTGATTTGTGCATTGCCGTATTTGTGACTCTAAGGCTCATGGATAGACTTCAAAAAGGCTCCAATAGAATACTGGTCATGGTTTGTTGTGACATATTCAGCAACCGGCAAGGGCCTTTAACAACAGGTTGTTGCACGGTAACAGCCTAGTAAAGCATTTTTTTAAACCCAGTAATATTTCGTGTCACTGAACCAGTTGCATCAATGAAAATAGCATTGTCTTTTGTGTGTTCATTGTACAACATTCTCATTAGTTGGTCTACCAATGTAACACTTATTTTGTTTCCAGTTACAGTTGGTCAGTGGATAAAGCCAAATTGGTTTCTGAAAGTTGACCCCTGTGATATTGTCTGTGCCTCATCTGACTGTTTGAGTTCTCTTTGCAAGCTCAAAATATCCTTATTGATCATGTCAAAGAAATCAGCTTCTTTTAAGGATTTTGCTGCCATATTACCTGCAGCAAAGGCACCAGAGTCCATATGTTCGATATCCTCCCTGTGTTTTTCAGAAGGCAGTAGAGATATATTGTTCTAAAAAAGTGATTTAAATTTCTCTTTTCTAGAACCCGTTATTTTTCTTGCGGCCATGCACCCAGTTTTATGATAAATATCGCCATGCATATGCGACGTTATTCGCTTTGAGCTAAAAGGAGATTCTGTTCTCAGTAGTACAACAACCAACCTGTCTATTTAGAAAGTTGGACTTTGTTTTCCTAGAGCCCTCTACTCGTATGTGCTGATACTTGAACTTCCAAACGCAATATTTATTGCAGTAAAGTCCTGCCTTTAAGAAACTGTGTTATAAGAAACTCAGGCCTGAATTTATTAAATAAAACACTCTCTATAAGAAATCCTCTAGGCTGGTTCATAGACGGTATCTTTTTAAAAAGGTACATAGTAAAACTAAGAGGTTTATGGTAACCCTCGAAAATTTGTTGCAAGGCATATTTTTGGCTTTCTAAGATAGCCGTACTGACTTCCTGGGTGTTGTATTGCCAGACTCCGTATTACTAGATCTTCGTTGAGGGGGGATAGTGCTGTGCCAATTTTTTGGTCAAGGCACACATAGCTGTTGCCATTGGACAGAAGCCTTAAAACTACCAAGACCAAGCTTCGAGCACGAAAGTGATTTTACTAACTCCTTTGAATATGGTTGCTTTTGAAACACTGCCAGATGAGTCACTGGAGAATATCACATTGTCACTGTTCGTTACTTTTTTGCTCTGAGAATCAGAGTCAGTCACGTCTGATGAATAGGGTGAACTTGTTGCAGTGTTTGGCTGTTGCTTTTGCGGTAATTTTCTACCCAGTCTTTACTTGGCATACACTGCAACGGATTCACCTATAATTGGACCTAAATGTTATACTTTCTTTTTGAAACAGTACGGGTCTTTCTCCTGTGACTTTTGCCCTGTTGGTATAGACTCGTAAGTCCTCTAACAGCCGTTTAGATGTACACTTGCACCGCTTTTTTTCTTACTTTTATTCAAGAGAGCTTTATTTGCATCTGCATCGTCCATCTTTCTCTCTCAAATTCCAATCGATTCATCAGCAACAAATTTATCTGCTACACTTCATATATCATCTGCGGCCTGCTGAACGGTTTCTTCAAGACTTTCATCCTTAGTGTCAGCAGGATTTGACTTTGCTTTAAAAATGTCCTTCTTCTTTTCACCTAGCTCCATATTCTATCTTAGTAAATAATGAACCCGATTTTTATTATGCTAATAAAGGTTCTGCACCTTATTTTTTGGCTTCTTCTTTACGGCCCAGCTTCCACCATGACATGCTTTAGAAACTTGGCCCCATTTTATTTTCTAGGGCCTCCCACCATTATTTACCTTGCAGAGAACTGTCATACTTCTGGCCAATTTTTTTCAAATTAGAATGAGTGTTCATATCTTCTTTTCTTCCACCACACAGCTCTCGAAGAACCACTTTGCTTATTGAAAATTCTTGTATGGATTCTGCTACAACAAGAAACCAGACATGAAAGTAAAGTATTGTAAAAAAGGCATCCAGTCTACAAAGGACATGGTACATTCTTGCTAGTTTTAGAAGTGTTTTTGAAGTGTTCCAATCTGGAATAGTCAGTTTCCAAATGGTTCCAAATGGGAAATGGCTCAAACGCTCATCTGAATGGTTGCCAAAAAATGGCAATAAGAAAAGACTTGCTCAATGGAAACCAGGGTTTTTATACGATATAAATGTCAATTTCTTCAAAGACGGAACAACTTTAACAGCAGTAGGTCATATAAATCCTTTGAAAAGAAAGGACAATATAAACACACTCACAATATCTATCCATGTTCTTCTTCTCTTTCTTCAGACAATTCAATTCTACAGTAGGAGGATGAACACTTAAGGAAGGAAGGTCAAGAAAGACAGTGCAATGCACAAACTGCAATGATGGATAGCAGTAGCCCAGAGAACAACAGTATTTGCATTAACACTAAAACTACGGTGCAGAATCGGAAGTGAACATAATGGTATATTAAATTTTCTGGTATTAAAAAATATGTCCATATTTTATAGAGCATATTACAGTCCCTGAACATTGTGGTATAAAATGTTGTTGGAACTTCTGAAACTAATGTAATTCAAGTTTTACCTACCGTTGTTTTCTTCTTCTTTTCTCTTACATTATTTTGCTTTTGATCAGCTCCAAGATTTGCCTAGAAAAGCAAAATGATATAAATAAAGGATTCAAATGTACTTTAACTCCTTCATTTCCTTCTCTTTATTTCTCTTTATTTCTTAATCCATTTGATAGAGGAATAAGGATATCTTGCTTATGGTATCAACCACTATTTTTAAGGCTGTCCAATGTTTAATACAGTTAAAGACAAAAGCTTAAAACTCAAGTGTATGGGTGGCTACACTGACTAAAATAGAATACCTTGAAATGGCCCTTCTTTTAGAATAACTCTTCAGAAACAGAAACACAGCCAGAAACGTCTGATCACATTGTTGAAAATGGAAAGCAACCTGGTGCCAAAAATTCTATATAAGATGTAATGGAAGTTTATTTCATTTCTTACCAAGAATACCTTGAATATTTCCACTTTAATTGAAACTTGTATATAATTGGTCCTTTACTTAAATCGACTGTTAACACTTTGATCCTTTCTTTCACCCTCCTTTCCACCTTTGCTTTTCTCCTCACATCCCAGGGACTTTTGAAGAGAAAAGTTTATTCACTGCACGTTGATGATTTAGTGATATTGCCAACCAACTTTTATATGTAGCACAGACTAAAAATCGGTATCGGTGTTGACAAGCTGAATGGTCTTGTGTGCAATTCAAAAGCACAAGCTGCACAGTTGATTGATACTATCTGGAAAGTCGTGTGTGACTCAGTATGGCAATAACAAAATGATTTAGAGGATCGGCTTCATACCTTGTAACTTTATTCTCCTTAGCTACATCAGGATCAGCACTCGCAACATTTTCTTGTGGTATTTTTTGCATCATCTCATTGTAAAAGTAACAACACACCTCGTACTCATCAAGATGTGGTTTTATAAAAACAAAAAGGAGTTTGAAGGAAAGAGATGCATGTCTGTCACAGTGAGCAGATTTATGATACTCAGCTAGTGTGAGGGTGCAACATCACAAGCACATCAACAGGTTGGGGTGCTTCTCTCTGCTGTTGTGACATCATAAGGACACAAATCCATCTGAGCGTTTGTGTCGTTGTCTGGTAGACATTTTTCGACATGGTAAAAGCTCACAGAGATTTCAACAAGGAAATCTCTAAAGCCCTCGGATAAAAGAACATCTGAAGGGCTGTTGTGGAACTCTGACATATGGAAGAAATAAAATGGTGATATTTGGTTAACTTTCTGAACACAAATGGTTGTTAGAATGATTTCATTGATCATTTATTGATTAAAATTTAAACCTGATGTCCGTAAATCCAAAGCAAAAAAATTTGGTTATCTCACGTGACTATGTAAAAATTGTATAAATTTTTTAGCCTACAAAGATTAGAAATACTGAGACAATGATGTTGATTATTGCGCGAATACCTTGTTGCTTTTGAAAAAGCCTTATTGTTTTAGAAAATCCTATTTTTCACTGGAAATACTACGTATCTCAGAGAAGGTCTGATTTGGGTTTCTCTCAGACAAGCTGGGTTTTTTAAATCTGCAGAAAATCAATTTTATCGCGTAGGCTGAGTATTTCTTACATATGAGAAAGTTTTTGTAAACAAATCCGGATTTATATGATTTTGATCACTTTGATTGCCATACCATTAGATCCCAGTTGCGAGTCATGGAACACAGCTACCTGTCAATGAAGATGAGAAATTTTCTTAAAAAATTCAGGCTTGAGCTATATGTACTGTTATATGGAAAATACCATATATAACAAATTCTGTCCATTTGCAGACATTCCAGGCTGTTGTCTATCATGGGTACGAGAGCCTGAGCCTATAAGAAATACCAGAAGAGAAAAAAGGTGAGATGAAACAAGGATCTAGCCTTGGAATCTGTCCACATCAAAACTAAAAGACCAGTTCTGTGTATACAGATAGAGTTCGTTGTCTCACTTGGACTCTTCATTTTATTGTCATTGTTTTTCCCGCCTTATGTTTGAAACACAATACCAATTCTGCTTTTCTTTGTGATGGGTGCATTTGAGCCGATTCTGGGTATAAGCTTAGTTTTTCGTTTCAGTCTGTCTCTGATGCTGAAACGACAAAAGCTTTATAGAATGCCTGAAAATATTCCCGCCCTCTATCTCAATTTTGCAGTTTTGTTTTATTCGATTTGTTTTAGGCTTTCTTATTATTTGGAGGTAGGCAGGCTCTGGTGACCTAGGTAGGTATTGTCGGACTTATAGTTGCTTATCAGAGCAAGTGTAAGTACTCGTTAGGTACTCTCTATTGTGTAGTTTTCAAAGTTTAGAGTCTAGTTGTGGCACCTATATTTCTACATGTCACATAAGGCACCTTTCTTTTTGTAAATTTCGTTACACTTTGTACAAGTTTTTTTTAATAAGAAAGTGGTTTATAAAAAAGTACACCTCGAAAGGATATACGAGAAAGCATTTGAACACATGGCTTCTAGTTTGAGTTTTACTGTTGTAGTCTTTCTGACGTACTTGAACATCTGTGCTGCTATTTAGTTATTGCAACTGATGCACACCAATATATCAATAAGGTGCAGTGTGCGTCTTTGAATGAATTATCTCTTAATATTTTGTAGAGCACAATTAACTGCTGGTAGCAAATGCACACTTAACCTTGCTTTCAATATAAATACTCCTTCTTTAGAAGGTGAAGTACTGTTTGAAAGTAACAAAATATTCAGTCTCTGTCCACCATATCGAGGTGAACAAAATTCTAAAAAAAAAATGCTGGGCTGTTATTTAATGTTCAAAAAATTAGAAGCAGACAAATTCAATATTGGTATGTATTGGTATTTATGTAATTTTTTATCACTTAATTTACATTTTCTGCTACATTTACAGTATTCAGTTTCCTCTTCAGCAATAGCAAAAAATTTTATTACCATGTGAAATTTTCTAATGTCCTGATGTAAATTTGGTTTCCATGTTCATTTTATTCTATATACACTGAGCCTTGTCTTTTGTCTCAATGAGTACTGTTTGCATGATAGGGCAATAGAAATCATGGCTCAAATGACTTTTTTCACAGTAAATATAGGTCCAAAGTAAATTCATGCTACTGCTACTGTACCATGCAAAGAATGATAGTTTTTTTGCTTCCTGTTTTTTTAACATGGTTACAATTATAGCTAGCTTTTGATAAGATTCTATAAAAAATGTCTGTCATTAAGGCTGATTCTGCAAAACGTGCTTTGTATTAAAGAGACATTTCTTTGATGAGAACTCAATTAACCGCTAGGAAGAGTTGACTCAGTCCTAGGTTGTTGGTGGAGACTTTTTGTAAGTCATGCTACAAGCTTTTCCTCAAGTTTGTGAAAGGTGTTCTAGGATATTTGCAGTTGCCTGTCATCTTCACAAAGAAGCATAAAAATTCAGCACAAGTCCAAAATTTACAGCAACACCTTTCCTTTTCAGTAGTTACTGGAGACTCTCAAGTCTTACCCCAAGATACTGGAAAGACTCTAGAAGGCCTTAAGGTATATATGTCTGATAACTTGCAATATACTTTTTGTTACTAATAAGGTTAATCTGGGATGGTCATGAAAAAAATAGAAATGTGGCAAACATATCATGCTATACACACTGTCTCATATGTTGCATGTGAATGTTATCTTCCGTGAAATTCAAAGGAATTCTTTTCTTTCTATTGCAGTGCCTCAGTCCAAGTGCAAAGTCAACATTCAAGTCACTCAGTCTAGGAAGCAAACAGATCTTTGAAAAGGTACATTGAAGCCAAATTCCAGAGAAAAGATTTTCAGAACTTTCCCATTACTGTTTAACTTTTTTAACAAAACTGTGTTTTAGTTTGTAACTCAGAGTTTCTTTTCCATCAACAGGTGGTGAAGGCTGTAATCGGCATGTCAAAAAAAGGAGTGGAAAAGTGACAATCTAGATCAGGAAGGTGAGTTTGTATGCAATAATTGCAAAATTCAGTAATCCTACAGGTAAGAAGAAATTTGTAGCCAGCGGAACTACTTTGAAAGCAACATTTTGTTAAATAACATTTTTGACATGCACAGATTATTCAGACAGCCCAAAGCCAAATAGAGCAGTGGGGTTTCTATTACCTGTTTCGCTTCGGAAACAAGCTACAACCCAGTGCAATGACTTTGAATTCATTAATAAGTAGAAGCATGGTTCTTAAAATCATTCCCTTCTACAGGTAAAGGAAAGCAATCAAGAAGACGCATTTTTGCTGTGACATCAACAGCAACAGAAGGCAGAGAAACATTAACAACAGCTGCATCTGCTGCTTTGCATTTAACATTGCTATTAGCAGGTGAGCTATAGCTAAACTTTCTGATGGGATCTTTCTGCTTTGCTTCCCTTGATTTTGTAATAACATTGTACTTGTACTTTTAGATGTGATACCAACAGCAACAGAAGGCAGATCAACAGCAACAGAAGCAGCATCTGCTACTATGCATTATCCATTTCGATTAGGAAGTGATGTTTGCAGTAACTGTGTAATTTTCCTTTTAGATGTATCAGCAACAGCAACAGCAAAAGCAAATGGTGCAAGAACATAAAGTGCATACCCTCAGCAGTAGATAGTGTTCTTCTTGTCAGCTAATTGTCTACAACCATGAATTTGAATGTCAATTTTTTTCTGGCTGGAAGTACATTTATGTTCATCAACAGGAGGTGCCTCTGGACAGAGTGTCAATTTGTAGGAAAAATTCAATTACAGGGTTTCCTTTTCTAATAGAATATGTGAAAGAGTATAATAATGGAAGAGAAAATAATGGAAGAGGATAAAACAAATAAATAGAACATCGATTGGAAAATATTTTTCATGTGACAGAGTATAGTGTTAAGGCATTCTTTATGCCACAGGGTATAGGATATAAAGCACTTTGCCACAGATCCCTGTCCCATCCCTAGTCAAGTATACCCAGGGATGTTTTTTTGTGTGGTTGCATCATCACAGCACAATGATAACTGAATCAGCTTTGTCTAATTGATGTGCATTGAAAAGACATTTACATAATTCCATTTTCCCAAGATTTGTTTTCTGACTAGTAAAGACCAAACTCGCTGTGAAAGACAGCAAAGACGTATGCTCTAATTGTCGAAAAGGGAATGACAATGGTCACACAAAGTGTGTGGAAATAAAAGGTAGAGCCCGTGATGCAAAAGATTGATGTCATTTATTTCCAAGCCTGCAAATCGTAGTAAACAACCAACAATGTACAAGTTCCTTAGGGATTATGTTAACTTTTATTGTTATCAATTCTATTGTTAAGTTGTCAAAGCTGGACTTTAGTTTCAGGTTAGTGCTACACTTAAGGTTACGTTAGCCTGAAAAGACTGCATTACAACCAGAAATCATAGAAATCTAAATAAATTTTACAAGCACAGTCTTGTAAATCTTGCTATGGCAAGCTAGTTTCAATCATTTGAAATACGAAGGTTCTCATCATTGATCTCAGAATTTAGGCCTTTCACCCTCTTTGCCAAGAGTACGTACCCATTTGTTTGTTATTTAGGATGATGGAGGGATTGCCATGTTAGATACGGCAGATTATCTCTCATCCTGCAAACTTGAACAGTTGTGTCATAGGATGAATCAAAGTAGCTATTATGTTATGTTGCTAAAGCCAGGCTAAGTTTGACAAGTGATGTGGTAGAACTAACACGGACCTCAAACTACTGAATTTTGTCAATATGTCAAAAAGCAGTCAGAAATTATAGGATATACTTCATCATAGTCATAAGAGGGCTCAAGGCCACTATGTGGAATGGATTGAAAAGAAATAATTTGGGAAAAAACATTCAGGACAATAACAGCTAGCACCAGCAGATCAACAGATCAAATTTAGTTCCAATGTGTCTAATCTCAAATTAAGTCTAGCTTTTGTAAAGGTGCTACTTGCTTATGATTACCATATGGTAATGTTTGTAAAATAGCATACTGTATTAATTGTTTTGTGTGTATGCATGTAATTTTTTATTGTGTCTACAGAATTGTTGTATATTTGTAATTAGTTTTATTTGAATACACATTTTGCTGAAATATATTGAAAAAATAAATGCCTGTACTTTAGTCAATTTATTATTCATTGTCTTTCCAAATGAAAATGTTGTACATTTTCTCAACATATTTCTAACTTTCTGCTTGTCATTATACACTGCTATGCTCATCCTTTAGGCCCAGAGTCAACCAGTGAAGGCAAAGAACAAAGTATTACTTGCAGAATATTTCTGTTGCTGGACATGAAAGTTTTATTGATGAGGCAACAGCTCACAGTACATTATCATAAAAGCCTGAAACCAACAATGGACATAGTTATGCCGAGGCTTCTGCTTCCAATTGATCTAAGGGGAGTAAATTATGGTCTGGTTATCTTAAAGTTGTCTTAATTCATCAAAAAAACACAAAAGGATAACAGAAAGAGACAATATGTTACATGCACATTATGTCAGCAATATGAATTGCAATTATGGGCTCATGACGAAGACAGACTAAAGTTGATTGTGGATCACAGTAATGATCTGTAATCATCTGGTCAAACTATTCAGTAAAGGAAAATGGGATGCAAATTTTTCCCATAGAATCCACCTGCCTCCTTGTACAAAAACAGAGGTTGAGTTGCATATGGAGAAATGCAAGAAATAATAGGAAAGTTGGAAACGAAACGAATAAGTGATTGTTTAATGGATTGCCTTTGCTATTCAACCGAGATTGATGGGAGTACTGATTAACAACAAGTAGACTAAAAGTTGATAATTGCTAGGTATGTTCCTATTGATGAAGGTCGCTTCAAAACTGTATTTCTTGGCATATCAAGTAGTGACCTTGGAGAAGCTAGTGGCCTACTGGATTCATTCCTGACATGTATTGGGTGATATTAATTGTGAAACATCCAATCGTATCAGGATAACACCAGATGGAGAAAATGCAACTTGGTTTTCACAATTTATCAGCTGTTTCGAAGAGATTGAATATATCCAAAATTTCTCAAGTCATGTAGGCCTAAATTTTTAAGAAGATAGCCTTGAATTTTTTACCAAATGGGAAAGGATAAATACTGTGTAACCTGTTTTAAAAACAGAAAAGGATGCCAAGATAACGGACAAGTTAGAAGTCATGTTGAGAAATTCATTTTTCATTGTTTTCCAAAAGATAAGGGATCAAGACAGAACAGGAATCTATGATACGAAAGTTCCTTGATAAATGTACCTTTTCTGCCACTGACAACAGTGTTAATTGCTCTAACCATTTTGCGTATGAAAATCCCATGCCGCTTTCACTTTATCCATCACTGTTTTTTAAACAAAGTGACAAAGAATGGAAAAATTCA
Source organism: Chrysaora chesapeakei (assembly GCA_011763395.2). NCBI lineage: Eukaryota > Metazoa > Cnidaria > Scyphozoa > Semaeostomeae > Pelagiidae > Chrysaora > Chrysaora chesapeakei. The sequence goes on from JAADKT020111108.1 coordinate 19,529, forward strand.
CCAAAACAAAGAAGGCAAATTGTTGGTCATGAAAGAAAACGTCACCCCCCCCCCCCCTCCAAAAAGCAAGTTTATGAACATCCTTTTCAAAATGAATTTGCTCTTAAACTGCCAAGGAAATTTGCACAAATTACAAGGGATGGAGATGTAAGAATGTTTACAGGTGTTTCTGATACTGCAAAATTAAGTTTCTTTTTGATAAACTTTCTCCTGATGTCAAAAATATTGTGTATTGGAAGGGTGAAAAACATACTCCAAATGAGCTTTCTGGACCAAAACAGAAAGGTCCTGTGCATAAATTGTCACTTGAGCAAGAGTTTTTATGACACTAATGAAGCTAGGTCTTGGTTTCATTAATGATGACCTGGCTTGGAGATTTGATATTAGTTCCAGCTTAGCAAGCCATATTTTTTAACATGGATGAGACTTATTGCTTTGAATCTGAAGTTTATGATTAAATGGCCATCTCTTTTTGATGTGGTGATAAATTTGCCAGATGTGTTTCACACTCTTTATTTCTGTATTGTACAGAATTATTCATTGAAACACCTTCCAATTGAAAATCAAGCAAAAGATTGGAGTGTATATAAGCACCACTGTACAGCCAAAATCTTCATTGCCATAAACCCCAAAGGAGCCATCTCCTATGTTTCTGATGGTAGGTAGGGGGTTTAAAATTGAGGATATCCTAGCATATCAACAGTGTTCCCAGGCAAGGCCTCCTCCAGTAAAATCAGGAGTGCGGATGACAGCAGAAAATGTTAGAAGAACATCCCTCATTGCCAATTCTCGCATTTTTGTTGTAAAGGCTATTGGGAGAGTGAAAAATTTTTGTATCATCCAGCAGATAATTCCAGTGTCTTTACACCCAATATTAGATTATATCTTTCAAAACCACTTTGTGTATAGTTTGTTTTCTTGTTAATTTTTTGGTATTTATATTATGTTTGTTCCTAATATTTCCGATCAGGCAGCACCCAATGACTACAACAGAAAGTAAAAGTAAGCTCTTTCATATGAGTTAAGTCAATTTAAACAGGTTACAAACCTTGGTTTAATGATATGCTTCCAGCAGATGTCATTACATTTATGAAATTACACCATCTTATCCAGATTTACTCTAAAAAGTTATAACAAATAATCATATACTGTGCTGTTAGAATTTTCTTGTAATTTTAACTAATTTACTAACCTAGCACAGGGCTTTTTAGCCCACTCGAGCTACATGAAACAGACTACTCAGCTCAACTGATTTCTTTCAGGAAGCCTTGGTTATATATCATGATAATTTCTAGCTGCCTTGATTTTTATAAATTTGCTCTTTTTATAGCAAGCATTTGTCGACAATTAACATTTATTTATTTTTATAAAACAATGAAAATATATCACAGAAATAAACATGGAAAACATGGTGACACATACCATTCTAAGAAACAAAGAACTAGATGTCAAAATCAAACAAAAATATCACTTGGTAAACCTGCTGCTATGTAGCTTTCACAGTATTGTCAATAGGCTTAGAACAGGTGTTATGAAAATAAGCCTTGCAGAAATGAAATTGGAAATTTCTTTCTCTTAATTTTGTTTGTTCTCTTGTGTTCAGGCAAATCCTTTCACAAGTTCCAGAAAAATTTGCTCTGGATACTTCCAAAAGATGTTTAGCATCAAATTGCTTGACAAAATCAGAAGGCTTCTCTTCATGTCCTTCCAGTACAATTTATCAATGGGATTTCTTCGATATGAGGACCATCAGACACTGGATTCAAAACAACAAAGAATGTGCTAGTGCATCTTGTACAATCAAATTGACTTTAAATTTGGGCATAATATTTGTCAGTATGCTTCAGAAGCATCTCACCATTAACCTTTCCCATGAAGTCTAAATGACTCCATCCAAATGACTCCTATCTGCATCTGAAACAATTTCTGTTATGGCAATGAGATAATATGTTGACTAGCCAGCATTACTTTCGCACCTCTTATTTCCCAACTTTTCCAGCTATTAACATTTCAATGCGTCCCAATTTCAACAAATTACGATTCCAAGAATTTTCATCCTTTACGGTAACAATATCTCCTTCTCTGATCAAGGGATCATGAAGTTTACAGGAAACGTTTCTTTGTTGTTCTGGTAGATCTAATAAATACTGCATCTTCCATCTATTTCGAAAATGATTTAACAAGGAACTCAGGTATTTCACTCCATGATGCATATTCTCTTGAAGGCGATAATCTGGATCTTCAGGATCTTCAGATCCATTACAGTTATAATGTGGAACAGTTATCAATCTTTTTCAAATAACTAGATGAGAAGGTATCCAAGGGGTCTCTATGTTATCTGTGTAAATATGAGTCAAAGGTCTCGAGTTTATAACTGCTTCAATCTCTACGCTGGTAGTGTGTAGTCCGTCAGATGTCAGTTTCGGGTTACCAACAACCGTTTTGAAACAATATTATACACTTTTTACCAGTCTTTTGTAAAATCCAACCCACTACGGGGCTCTTGCAAGTATGTATTCCCATTTTATTTGATTGTTTGAAAGGTAGTTTACAACTCCAGGTAGCTCAAATAATGAAGTTAGATGTTTAGCTGCTGATTTAAAAAAGTCTCTGTGTTGTCTGAAATGATTAATGTTGGTGATCTTCGACGCACTGTAAATCTTTTGAAGCAGTGTAGAAAGTCCGAGGTGTTCAAATCTTCCACTAACTCAAGATGTACGGCACAAGACGTTGCGCAGATAAAAAGATCAATGTAAACCTTGCACATCTCTTTACAATTGCGGTTGTTATCCTTTCTCACATATAGAGGTCCTGCAAAGTCAACACCAACTGATGACAAAGCTGGACGATCCTCTAAAGCAAATGTTGGTAAACCTGCAGTTTTTGTATTTCCATAAGAAAGACCTTGGATTTTACAACATTCGTGACAATTGTGAAGAATCTTTTTGACCTTTTGTCTTCCTTTGACGATCCAAAAACGAGATCTTAACTGGAGAAGAGTTTCTTTAACACCATTGTGATAATCCTGTGTATGACAGTTTTTTTATGATAAGTTCAATTGAATAATTTTCAAGCGGTAAGAGAATAGGATATTTCGATTCATATGGTACATCTGCATTTTATAGTCTTCATCCGCAATGGATAAGTCAATCAGTATCTGTAAATATCCCCAGTTGATTCTCAGGTTGATTTTCTTTGACATTAAGCTCTGTTTGCATGTTGTTAATCAAAAGAGTGTCTGCTATTTGGATTTTGTCAGTGGTCAAATGTCCTGCCTTTCTTTCATTATTTTTGCAATTTGCAATAAATCTGAGGAGATAACTTAAAACACGCACCAATTTTTGAAGGAACTGAATTTCTTTAGATGTAAAACTCTATTGAGTTTAGATTTCTCTGCGTTGACATGAAGACTGGAAGTTTAGATTTCTTTTTCACTTGACTTTCTCCTTTCTTTGTCTTTGCACGTTTCTGGAATCGTAGACAGGTTTTGTCTGTCATTGGCCATTCATCTTCATCTCTAGCTAGCCAGTTAGGACCAGACCATACTTTATTTTCCTGGAGTTTTGAAGGCAATATTCCTCTCGATGGCAAGTCTGCTGGGATTTCTGCTACAGGGCAGTGCGACCATTGTTTTATATGAGTTATTTTCTAATTCCTGAACTCTGTTGTCTACAAATAATTTCCACTCATGATCTAGACCCTTTATCCAGTAGATAGCAGTTATTGAATCTGACCAATAACGAATGTCAACAACAGGTTTTAGACTCTTCTTTACAGTGTCAATCAATCTGGACAATACTAAACAGGACATTAGTTCAAGTCTAGGAATAAACAGTTTCTTAACCCTTTCGGTCTTTGTGTGTCCACTTGAAGACCGTGAGGCAAAATAACAGCTGAAAAAGGAAAGTTGCCAGATTTCCTTGAAAATTGGTACACTGGGTAATTTTGACACGTAGAATTCGAATCTGATGAAATTTTGCAAAATTTTTTTATGCTGGGGGCGTTTAGGGGGTTGAAATTTGAGTTTCTAAGGCAACTGTTATACATCTGGTTGGCCAGTTCTCTATGCTGACAGCTAGTTCCTCATTTTGATTGTTTTTATGTTAATGCCAATCCTTTGTAATCAGCATATGGTGCAATACTTCCTTTGTATATAACTTGGCTTCCCTTCTTGTGCTGGTAGTGTTTTGTCGTTCTCTTGCCGTACACCCATGGGCTTTGTATTTTTATGACTTGTTCATTTGCTGTTATATTTGCCATTAATATTAGCTGTTATAAGTCATTATATTGTCAATTATATATACCATTGTATTAGCCGTGGAATTCGAAGTTGAGAAGCCATTTATATGAAGTTAATTTGATGATTTATGAAGAGCTGCAATTTTGAAATTTTGGTTCAATCTTTGTATTATATTTTACGTTTTATCTCATCGCGAACTCACTCTGTTAAGGTCCCTTCTAAGTACCTTTACATTGGTGCCCAGTGTGAGGAATAAGAAGAGGAAGCCAATTCAAAAAGAAAAAGAGCGAAATAAGAACTGAGAAAGAAGTTATCAAACAAGTGATGTCCGACAAATCTTCGCACAACTGACGGACAGGCAGTTTGCAACTGCTGCCTTCATGTTGGACATGTAGCAAAGTACTGCCGTACCAGGTTTTATATGTTGAAAGCCACAGGAAAATGTGTGAAGGTTTGTGAAGAAGGAACACATTTATCAGAGCCTGATCAGAGCTGAGTCAAATATTCATGGTTCAGTCAAAAAAGGAAAGCTGTCAGTTTAAAATGTTGTGATACTTAGATTTGTAATAGACATTTTATTCTGTTTAATTTGCTTTATAATTTTTCTTTGACAGAAATGATTTTTGTATTCTTCTTTCAAATTTATCAACGAAAGCAATCTTCATTCTTACATTTGTAATTTTTGTTTTTTACAAAACTTAATCATTGTCACAATCTGCATCCTTCAATAAAAAAATTACATTTTTCTTGACTCTTCATTTTTCTACAATGAGAACACAAGAGCCCTGTTCATTTATCATCATGCCAATCAGAAGACCAGCTACAATATCAACTCTCAGACAGCGACAGCAACAGCGCCAGAGATAATATAATGCTGCTGAGCTCAACAGAGAGGACCCTAATGTTGATGAACCAGAAAATGAGCAAATTCCTTTTGCAGACCCAGTTCAGGGATTACAAGATTTGCAAAATCAAGTTCATCAGGAAGCTCAACCACCAGCTCAGCAAGACATTCATCCACAAAATCCTGGTATTCAGTCACTGCATTAAAACAACCAAGATGCTCAACCTGCACTGCAACCTGCACTGCAACCTGCAATGTAACTCAATATTCCAAACATTATAAAGTATCGACGGATTATCTAGAAATTCACCATAAAAGCGAAATCTTGGAACTCGACCCAGGCCCCATACATAGCTAGTGCGAACTTTCCTAAAATTACATGTTCATTTCTAACCAAGCTCCATTTTATACTTGACCTCAGGTTTCACCTCAGGTATGTTTATAAGTAACAGTTACAACATATCAATACATCAGTTAGATTACAAAACTTCAGCAAAAAGAAATTTGATATCATATTTCTCAACGTATCAGTAAAATCAGGCCTACGTTAGCGAAGAAATAATAGGAATGGCTGAAGATACTCACATCAGTGCTGATGCAAGCAAGAGTGGTGGAAACAAGAGATCGCTTTTGAGATGGGATTTATGCATAATATGTCAAAGCACATCAAAAGAGTCTCTAACCTGCCAGTAGAATATAGGGGAGTCAGACCAACAACGCTTTTAATAGATAACATTTAGAAGTTGGTAAAAGCGAATTTGGTTTAATGTAGAAGGGGTCATAAGGTTAAATGCGTTTAAGGAAAGTGAAGGATTTTGGTTAAACCGAGTTTGATTTATTGAAATAAAAGACGTGCTAAAGTGTATGATTAAGTGGATTAGGTTAAGTGAGAAGAAGTGCCGAAAAAGGTCAAGGGAATGAAACGAAATTACAGAATAATGCTTTTTACTTTAATGGAGTTCAGTTTATTGAAACGAAAGCGGAAGTGAATTAAACGAGTTAGTATTAGAGATAAAAAAAAAGGCGAAAAGGTATTTATGTTAAATATTGACGATGTT
>JAADKT020111109.1:0-17264 GCA_011763395.2 Chrysaora chesapeakei
GCCAATATTTTGGCAGATTTTGTGGCCGGTACCAGGGCCAAAATCGATTTGACGGTTGAGATTCGAGGAAATTCGATTAAGGACCGGGGTACGAGGTTGGCTGATCTAAGGCCTTGGCCAAGCGATCAAACATTGTTGGTCAAACATTTGAGATTTTACGTTACAAGCAACGTTTGACCGTTTGGCCACATTACAAAACATTGCTTGACAAGCAGAATTCGCTTAGCAACAGTTTTGAAAACTTCCAAAACATTTTATGGGTCTACCAAGTAAGAAATGTTGGAGAAGCAATGTTTTGTGACGTAGACAAACGGTCAAACGTTGATTATGAAGCAAATCTCAGACGTTTGATTTTGCTAAACTTTGCTTGATTAGCCATTTTCAAATGTTTAACCAAAAATGTTTGATAGTTTGGCCAGGGCTTAATATAGCTCCCATGCAACATAGCCTACTTGCAGCTTCAAACTATTTACCGCAACAATGTTCTAGAACTTCAAATAATGTAGATAATGGAAAAGCTTCTGAGATTCCAAAATAAGAGATTTCAGAGGAAGAAAACTTTAAATTACACCCACCATTCTGTTTATATTTTGAGATGTGCTTTCTTCTGTTCATAGCAATACCACAATTATCAAATAACGCTGTTAACTCAATCAATGCTAATGACCTGACTTTTGTCATATCCTTTTCAGAAAGATCATATATTCCTGTCAATCCGGTTTTCTCTGGCTTCAGCGAGAAGTTCTAAAGGAAAGATGAAGCAACAGTTAATGTTATTTTGGTTGACGAGTGTTTCTTTACAAGAAGATACTTTCGCGGGAAGAAACTTTCTTTTTTGACCAAACTTCGTTTTTGACCAAAATTCGCGAAAAATTTTTCCCGCTAAAGTTTCTACAACATAAAGTTAGCGAAAATTCATTCTCGCGACACTCTCTAAAGCATGACACTCACTAAGTTTATAACTCCAAAAATTTTGAATGCTGTGCTCTCTTGCAATTCTGTTGCATGATGGGGAACATACAGTATGATATAGAAATCTCATTTTCTAAGTCATTTTGCTGAAACGTGAAAGTTTTTCCTGCAATTTTTCCTATTCTGCCTCATTTGTGAAAGTTATTTTCAGACGTTTTTGCGGTATTTTTAAATCAGTTAAGTCTCTTGCCACAAAGCGTTCTTGACTTATATCATTCATAGAGTGGGGCGAAGAAAAATAAACACCTTTCCTAGTTGATGATGACACTAATAAAAAACACAGCTCTCATTAAAATTATTGTAAAGCATGTGCACAAACTCGATGCACATTTCATTTAATTGTAGATAATCGGGTGCTAGGATAAGTTTCAGCAAGGGGGCATTGACGTAACAATTGACCAGTTCAGACCAAGAGTTTGAAAAGTAATGGAAATAGGCAACATATAGACCATTTCGGGGTTCACGACGCCATATTGTAAGTGGGGCAAAAACCGCTCTAAATTCAATGGCGGCCTATATTAGAAAAGTTTTAAAATTCGTATTCTGAGAAAATAAACTCTCAATTTGTCTCCAATTTATCAGATTTCGATGTAAAATACACTTTCCAAGCATAACAAAGAGTTTTTAAGCCTATATTCATTGAAATTTAGCCTGTACTCACTATGAATTTTTGCCGGGTTTGCCCAATCGGTCATCGAAGCGCAACATAGGATTTATTGTGGCATCGCGAATTCATAGTGAGTACAGGCTAAATTTCAATCAACACAGGCTAAAAACTCTTTGTTATGCTTATAAAGTGTATTTTACATCGAAATCTGATAAATTGGAGACAAATTGAGAGTTAATTTTCTCAGAATACGAATTTTAAAACTTTTCTCATATAGGCCACCATTGAATTTGGAGCGGTTTTTGCCCCACTTAGAATATGGCGTCGTGAACCCCGAAATGGTCTATTGAAGGTTTGATATAAACACGTATAAAACATTGTTTAAGCTAAGTTGTGCTTTCTCAAAATGCATTTTGACTGTTTTTTGTGTTGACAAAAAAATATTGTGTAAAAATTTTGTTTCTTCCTAGCGTTTCTCAAAAAATAAACCATTATAAAGTGATGTCAGCATAACTCTTATTCCTTGAAAAACACGTGTACCAAATTTTATGCTCAAAATTTAATTTGACTTTAGCAAACATTGAAAGGAATCTCGTTCTCGTTATAAAATGAATGGTTTAGTTCGAGTTTGTTCTGATCAGCCTACCGTTTTCGGCAGTTGTGTTTTTGGTACAGGAAACTTTTTCCTGCTAAGTCTAACGTTTTCAGATTTTGGAAGATCTGCAAAAATCAGGAGGTAACCAAAAAAACACGCCCTCAGAGTCTAGCCTTGGTAAAAGTGGATGCCGTGGAAATCTACAAACCTACATACAATCAGTTATAGTGTATATCAATCTAGATTACTAATGATTAATGATGATAAATAATGAGCACTGGGGCCGGGGGGCTATAGGAAGACAATACATAACTACCATTCATGTTATTATTGTTCATAAGTAATTATAACTGACTTATCATGATAGTCAATGATTCTTACAAAGAAAGAATAATGATGATTATGATTACCGGTAAAGGTGGAAACGCTTGACCATTAAACAATGACGATGTTGTTCCCGTAGTATCACTACCAATGTTCTGTAAATGAAATAAAAAGCAGTTATTCTTCAAAAACATCGATTCAATTAAATGGCTTAAAGGCATCTTAACTAAAACCAGCTCTACTTTCCAGAGGAACGTTTTTTGACTCCCAGATTTCAAAGACATGATTATTTTTCGTATTTTGCGCCCGATGTGTACATACAGTAGTTATTCAATTATCCGACCCCTCGTTTAACCGGACTTGAATTATCCGGTCCGTCAAAAATGTTCAACAACGAAATCATTACTCAGCGAATATTCTATCTTTCTCTGCATAAAGCAACTGAACATCAAAATATCACGCAGAAATAATTACATAATAACTCTAAAACCTGAAATATTCTTGTATACTGAGAATGCTTTGGTTGAAAATGATTTATAAAAACTACTCTTGTTAGTTGGTAACTGATTTTTGTTATGATCATTTATTTTCGATTTTCCGGAATTTTGCATTATCCGCACACAGTCTGAAAATCTCGTGTACCGAGCAGGCCGGATAAACGAATAACTACTGTAATATATACAGGCATGTGCCGCCCATATCATATGGATGGGTTTCCTGCTCAAAAAGTTCTCTAAATATCCGTGTTACTTTAACCAAAATGCCGCATAGGAGATGGAAAAATTGAAGGAAACACAAAAATTGTCAGAACATAATCACTGTCGCGTCAAAGATACTTGAAGTACTTTTGCAAGTATTAAATAGTTTATAAAATCTCGGCAGCACATCCACGTAAATCCATCAAAAGTCATGCACCTTCACTCCAGGATTTCGTAGACTCATTACATTCGTCGTAGCCTCCGCCCCTACACACCCAGCCCCACCCCAATCCAACTCTTTAAAATTAGTTTAGCGGGTGTTTGACCAAACCTTCTGAATTCCGAAAACGGTAGACTTTGCAGAGATGGGAAAATATTTCCCAATCAAACACAAAAATGTTGAAAACGACAGGTTTTCGATTCGCCATAGTGACGTTTATTCCACAATTTCATCCGCCCTATTGAAAAATTTGCAACCTAGCAACTTCATCTCGTTTTCAGGGTTTCGCTCATGAAAAGAAGGATCTCTGCGAAGTCTGCCAAACCTTCTGCCTTTTGGGTCAGAAGGTTTAGAAGGCCTTCCAGACCTACCAAATCTACCGTTTTCAGAATTTCGGAGTCAATCAAACACAAATTCCGAGTCTACCAAGATTACCGTTCTCAGAATTGATACCAATCAAAGACTTTCTACGACTTTCTTTTGAAAGATTACGTATTGGGGTCATTACAAACTTTTAACACGAGAAAAATGCGTAAAATTGTTTCATAGAATGCTTACCAGTTTAGCATCCCCATCAATATCATGTTGCGAAATCTTCTGTTTTGATCGCGTATTATCTGAACCTAGCGAATCCGAAACCCGATCTCTCGTACGCAGTCTCCTCAAGTCCTCTTCACTTTTATGTTTCACTACTGCCTCCGGTCTAGGTGATCCAGAACGAGGCGAGTTGAGTTGATCCATATCGAGGCTGCGAGACGCATGCGAATTGTTGGGTTGGTTTGCAGAAGGTGACAGATGCATCGTTGGTGAGCTAGCTCTTGCATAAGCCGCAAGTTCTGTGTGTAAAAATAAAAAAAAACTGTCATTCATGCTTTATAGGTTTTTATTATATCTTAACTCACTTGCTAATTTATTTACTTATATTACCATTTGAGATTCAGCTTCAAAGGAGCTTTGTCATGCCATTAGAGCATAAAACGTTCCTTAATAAGAGTTGCTTAAGTTAACGGAGAAATTGCCAGTGATTGCTAAGCAAAAAATTGTTATTGAATCGTAGTGATAACGAATTTGAGTATGACGCATTTCAGGCTTGATCCCATCAACTTAAAGTATGAAACTGAAATGCTTGTTAACAAGTCAAGTTGATCGGATCAGGCCTGAAAAGTGTTGTACTCAAATTCAATGACATGATAAGAATCATTTGAAGCTGAACATCAAATGGTGGTTGCTTAAAAAATAGAAAACCCGAACAAATCAAGACCCAAGACTCTTTCCTTAACTGATTTCAATTTGATCTTTAGCTTCTAATAAAAACGGTTCGTTATAAAATGTACGTTATATTAATGAGCTGCGTGAGTTCTCCTCTCATCTTAACACAGATATCAATTCTTAAGCCTTTAAATCAAGAACCTGAATTTCAAACATAAGCTAGTGAAAATCAACTTCAAATTACAGATGATGCCAAGATGTTGTATGAACTACCTTTAAAGCAGTAATAACTATCGTACCCGTCCTATTCCTAAGATTAAACTACTGACAACGGCGTGGGGCTCCTTAGTTTCTTAGAACAAAAAACCCGGAACCCTCTCCGGAACGAAGTTAGTCATCATCAATAAAAATTATTAATTAAGAACCAGCATCTTCAAAAATGAAAGATTCTGCTCTGGTGAAGTTGTAGGTGAAATGGTGTTTTAGCGCCAGTCGCTAGGATCTCAGTAGTAGGTTAACTAATCGAGACATCGACCCTGGCTGTGACGCTACCGTGGCTGGGCTCGAACCCTGACCACACTGAGCTTCTGACATCAGCTGGATTACATCACGACGCTACAGCACCTTCTGCTTGCAGCCTGAGGTTTTCATAACACATGCTGTTTTATTGCTTCATGTTATACCACTAGTAGTCGCAGCATTGCAAATGCATTAAAAAGCTATATAGCTAAATATGCGTATTAGTATTTTTACTTTTGTCTCTCAATCAAAATTCATCAACATGTACAAAATTTACCATGAAATTCATCGTTTTTGAAAGGCTAATGTGGAGGTTTTGAGGGCTGCAAAAATTTTTATAGAAAACTTCTTCCTCGCAACGATAAGATTTATTACCTTCTTGAGGGGTGACTCTGAATCTATATATATAAAGCAGGACTGTTTGTATATACATGTACGTATTTATATCTATATTTTCGCTTATAAGTCAAGACCTTCTTGAAGTAAAGCAGACCAAGAGATTTCTTTGTAATAAGCCTTCTCAGCGACTGTCTTCGGCAAAAAAACTTTCCGCAAAAGAAATGTTTTAAGATTGAACTAGCTTATAGGCAGCAGTGTTGAAATAAGATGCGGCGTGGTGGATTTTGAGAAGGCATTGTTACGTCACATTAATCAGAATACAATGTTTAACCAATAGCTCGCAAAGGCTTGGTTAAAATCGGCTGCGTATAGCCATGGGTTGTTAGACACTGCAAGTATCCTTCAACAACAACAAATTGAGCTTGAACAGGAGCCCAAGTTTGACTTGGCCGCCATTTTGAAAGTTCTACAGTGAAGGAGAACAGAGAAAAAGAATTTCCGTTTTCTTTCTTTTAGGTCTTCAATGTCTCCTCCGCAGAAGCAAAGAAAGTTTTCCTCCGCATAAACACACGGTGTCTAACCACCCATGGTATAGCTCTGTAGAGAACATCGAGTATTTAGTTTCCGCCACTGATAAGTCTGTTTCCCAGACAAAGGTCTTCAATTTACTAAAGAAGCTATTTTAAAAACTTCAACCCGGCACTGACGGCTAATAAACTAGTGCTATAAGAAGATCACAGGTCCTATCGTAGCAGAAAATCCCTCTTCACGACGAGTTAGCTGTTAGCATTACGATAAATGTCTTCTAACGACGTGTGATCGCGAAGAAGTCCAACGATGCTATTCTCACACAAAAAACAAACTCTGAACACCGAAAAGTTACTTGCACATCCTACTAGGATACGCAGGGACAAAGCTAAGGAATTTGCGAAATGGGACTTTCTTTTGGGAAAGAAAAAGAGACTCAAACTATGTCGAATCAAAAAAAGTTTCCCTGCACAAAAATCTGATACTATATAGAGCATAATATATTAAGAAGTTACCTTTGTTAGGTATGGGACTACCAGCACTCGGTGACTTTCTTAGTTTGTCAGGTGAACCTGTGATTCTAGGAGACACTCCAAATACTTTAACTGCATCTTCGCTCTTCGCTCGGCGTGGCGGAGGTGGGCGTATCTTAGCAGAATGAACAGGTTGAGGGCTTCTTGAAAGTTTTCGTCGTTGGTCTGGATTAGCTGAATAAAATATATTCATATTCTTGTCTATAGCGTGTCTATAATCAGATAGCTCTTGCTTAACATCTGGAGAAAGGGTGTTTTGACTCTTTGCCTTTGAACAAGATGAATGGCTCTGAATTTGTTCTGTTGTTTGCTTGTGACATTTCCCGGTGAATGCTTCACCGTTTTGTCTTTGTGCATGCCCTGTGGATCTCCCTGTAAACACTTCATCGTTTTGTCTTTGTGTTTGCCTTGTGGACTTCTCAGATGCATGTCTGTGGGGCTCGTCTACTGGTTTAGTTGAAGGTAACTTGGTGTAAAAATAAGAGCTGGCGTGTGATATACCAGGTAATGCCTTGGCTAATGCAGAGCTAGGCTCTTCTGTTCTGTGATTTTTCACATGATTATGACCAGAGACCCTTGCATTCACTGATTCAATGGGTTTTGAGCTGTGGCCATTAGTTTTGGTGGGAAATATATCTCGAACATGGGTGTGTCTCGATGATGAATCCTTTTTCATTCTTTTCCACGTGTCATTTAAAGATTCGATCCTTTTCCGCACTGTGGCTGACTGCCTGCGAGTTAGAGTGGCTGTTATTGTTTGGAATTCTGCATCATTTGTATCAATGCGAGCATGCTCTGAAATTGAAGTAATGAAATAGTAAATAGGGTGCTCAGAAAAGGTATATTAAACCATGAAGAAACCAGGCAGGAACACCATGACACAAGAAACGATAAAAGATCTAGGTTCTTTTGAAAACTTATATGTTTTACTAAGATTTCGCCTTGCCAAGCAAGGCTTCTTCAGAGTATGATTGAACCTTGTGGTCTTTTTATTTTTTCTCGCATCATGGTGTCAATGGCTGGTTTCTTAATTTATCTCTTTGCAGCAAGAATTACAATCTACATGTAGCAGTCAGTTGGGTATTCTCTTTTTTACAATATAAAACAATCTTTCGGTAAATGCCTACTGAAATGCAGATTACAGTTGGACAGATAGGGGCCCACAGTTAAAAATCTCGAGAAATTCATTTCGAAGAAAATTGACTTCAGTAATGTAATTGAAGCCTTTGTATAAAAAAGGCTCTTAAAGTGATTGTGTAGTGAAGTATGATATTATGCCATTAAATTTTGACTAGAATCTAATGAACTCTGTTTAAAAGGGGTGTTTCTGCAAAAAAGGGTGTGTCCCTAAAAAAATTTTTGTGCCAGAATGTGGGCCCTACCCCATTCTTTGCCCCAGAGTGTGAGTCACCTCAAAGTGGCCCTATTGCTGATGTGGACCTATGGCTTGTGCCCCCAGACTGATATTCTAGAACCAATACCCTTGGAACTAATTTATTGACGTTTTAAGGATGGGCAGATAAGTTGATTGAAGGCTTGTGAAAAGTAGTTCCACTGAGATTTTAGCCACAACCTTACAATCATGATCTGAGTAATGCCTTGACCACTTGGACACACCACCTCAGAGCTGTACCTACACCCTGATATTTGTCATGCATTCAGGCCATGTTTAGAGTGTAAAACCGATCAAAAGGGCTATAATAGAAACCTCAGGTTTATGTATTCTGTATGTAAATATTCTTCCATTTTTCTTTACTGGTGAGTTTATTATCAATGTTCTTCTCATTTTGGAAAGCCTAGGGGATGTGTCTTGCATATGGAAACAGCAACATTCAAGGAGGATGGGTCAAGAAATGGGGAACATTTCATGCAGAGGAATTATACTGGTAGTGAGCATTATTTTTGGAAATTTTTGAAGGCGAAAAATTAAAAAAACTGAAGTGAAGGGATGGAGATCCGCATGTTCCAGGAAATTGAAATAATCAATAAATCAAGTATAATTACCTTTGTATTTACCAATAACATAACCCAATCCAATATCACTTAGCCATTCTACATCATCATGATCATCATCTAGAAAAAATTATAACATCAACATCTACTGCCTCCTTTGAATACTTGTATAATCAATAATACAAGCAATGAGCTAGTAAAACTGCACCTAGACTAAATTTTGATGGGTGCTTTATACAATTTTCGCATAAAAAATGCAGATCAATTATTTGACATTTACAAATTTTGAAAAATTTCAATGCCATCGACAGTTTACTGAAATGATCTATAGAAATAGACTGACCAAAAATGTCATCATCTTTGATTTCCTCTTTTCTCTTTTCAGTTTCAGCATCATGAGAATGACCACATTCTGAATTAATTGATTGGCACTCATCCCAGAATACCCCATATGCTTTATCCAGATTTGATAATTCTCTTCTGCTGAGATCCATCTTTTCTTAACCTGGAAATAATGAAAACAAATAGGTACACCAGATGCAGTTTAGCAGACAGCTTCAAAAACACAATGAAAACAATGTGCTGTTGATTTGAACGGATGATGCATAAGATGAACCCTAAAGCCCGGCCAAACGATGCAACACTTAGATGCAACATTTGTTGCTGACCCGATGTTGCGTCATTTGTCCATCCATGTTGCAGTGTGCAACATTTGTTGCACGATGTTGCATTAAGTTTCAAAGCAATAAAAAATGTTGCATTGTGCAACATTATTTTACATCGTTTGACTGGGTCTTGTAACATTTGTTACATGCATGCATGCGTATAGCAAGTAAATATGGAGCCAAAAGGATGGTTACCATAGAAATAACATAATTGGTTTGTTTCCAGTTCTTTTTTGATAACGCAAACAAATGTTGCATTTGAAATGTTGCAGCATTGGGTAAATTTAACTTTGAGGAAATGCGAAACAAATGTTGCACAAAATGTTGCGTTGTTTGGCCAGGGCTTAAAACCAACACTAACCCTAACCTTAACCCTAAAACCCTACCCTAATAACCCTGAAACCATTCTCTGACCCCAACCCTTAAACCCTTCCCAAACCCTAACCCTAAAATCCTTGGTACCTAACAACCCTAAGACCCTACCCCATCCTGGCCTTGTTTCACTGTAAAAGGTGTCTCCTAAACTGCACTCTAGCCAAGAAATGTATAATTTTCATATTTTAGTACCAAAAACAAACATCAACACAACAACAACAAGAGAAGAGAGGCAGGGGATTTCAATTTAAAAATTAAAGTAAAAAAACCTTTGAGTACAGTTGAGCGGAGAGGGTGGTTGTCTTATGGAATCCAAACTTATATCTAGGGTTTTAGGAAGGGTTTTAAAATTGAAATCCAAAACACTGGACTGTGTCTCTTCTGACCGGCCTAAGCAAAATGCAAAAAGGCGGGCGGCCTAAAAAGCGTCTTGCCAGAACAGAGACACAACAAAGAATGAAAATATCTTCCTCCTTTACCTTAGCGGCAAGGTAAAATCGATAAATATTAATGAAAAATAAATATGCGAACGTTCAAGATACCTTTCAATTCGTTAAACGTTTGAAATTCAAGACCTTTGAACATTAAATCTCATCATAAACATTGCATAAACTTGCTGTTTTCGCGTTTTCTGTGATTTGAAATTTAATTATTGAATATGACGTTTGATGAATTGAATGAATTCTATTCATACGTTTGATGAGATGAATTGAATTTCTTACTTCGTGAGTTGAGAAACAGATGAACCTGTACTGTAAGCGCCTTTTGAAAATAAATAAACGCTGCAGTCAGGGCCGTAGCTACGGGGGGGGGGGTGGTGTGGGGGATGTGACACCCTCAGGCAAGTCGTCCGTCGGCAAATTTGAGAAGAACGGAAGTTTTCGGCAATAGTAACTAAGGGCGAGAAATGTTGCAAATCAAAAGAAACAAAATTAACGTGTCGGCAAATGTCGGGAAAACGTAAGCGCTCTAGGGTGCATTATCAAACTAGTCTCAAATTATACTTTGTACACAAGAATCAAACTGGCAAATGATTACAATGTTGTTGTTCAACAGCTGAAAAGGTTGTGTTTCACGGCATTTTAGAGTTCAAATTTTCAAAATTTTACCGGGGGAGCATGCCCCCGGACCCCTCTTGCATGCGTGTCCCCCATTTCTGTATGATGTTCTATGATTCAAGCATGATATTCCTGGCCTGACAGTTGTGTGTTAAGCATGGGAAACAAAAAGAAATTCGCCAAGGAAAGAGAAACAGCCAAGCCACGCCCATCTCTAAAAAGCCACGCCCATTTTGTCGGCAAAATACCGAGCTACACCCCCCCCCGGTCGTTGAGTCCTAGCGACGGCCCTGTCCGCAGTCAATAATGGAAGGCTTCTCAGATACCCCTTCATCATCCGTTCGCCTTAATCGATCATCAACCAACCTATTGGCAATAGCTGGCACGGGCCGGCACGCATCTAATGAATTCCAGCAGGCCCCTATTTATTGATGACTGTACCTCAGTCATGTGAATCTGCAGCTCGTGCGCGCATTTGAGGGGGTGTTTGGGGGGATCTGACAACCGTAAAACCGCTCAAAATTTGCTTTAAAATCGTAAGTAAAACCGTCCGATATTTTGAACAAAACCGTATGGCACGGTGTCAAGTCTCCGTTTTCACGAAAATTGCATAACAGAATCTCTTAAAACTTTAGGTTAGTCAACTTTTACTCTTCACTTCGCGTTTGTGAGACGCTTTCCTCCCATAAAAATTTTCTTTTTCATTGCGGGCTAACCTGCAGCTTCACTGAGTCGGCATTCAGTACCAAAAACGCAAAATCTTTAATCAAAAACCTGAAAAATTATCCAGAAATACCGTAAAACCGTTCACCGACGAGATTTTCAAAACAGAAAAACCGCGTGATTTTCGGGAAAAGCCGAACCAAAATACTGGAAAAGCCGCGTAACCGTAAAACCCAAACACCTCCTCATTATCTCCGTTGAGGGGTCTATGATACTCGGCAGGTACTCATTTCCCAACAACACAGACCAGAGGAATGGAAAAGGACAAACAGCCTGTTCGTGAGGGAATGCATTTGAGGATTTCCCACAAATACGAATGTATGAACAAGTGATAAAGAAGCAATGCCAATCTAAGCAGTTGTTTTTTCCTTTTCATTTGCCTTTTCAATTTTGTTCGCTTTCGGTGCTTTTTGTGACAGTTTTTATCAATTCTTGTACAAAATCTTCAAGTATTAAAAATTTGTTAATGTTTGTAAATAAACCATTTTAAATGCGGAACGACTGCAGATTAAATGCAAAACCTTATTCCTGATTAAAAAAAAAGTTGGATGTTTTACAACACAAAAAGAATGAAAAACATCCTGTTCAACATCGCAAGAACCAAAGTATTTATCGCAGTGGTTTAACATACGACTGCTTATTTATTTACTGTAAATGTTCGATGAGGGCGTGGTGCACCAAGTACATTTTTTCGATTTTGGCAGCTGATCTGGGCCGAAATACTGCAGTTGCTCTGGGCTGAACTGAACCGCTGTTGTACCTGTTCTGGGCCACGCTCCTCCGCAGCGTCCTTATATTACTTTAACCCCGCTTATCTTGTGTTGTAGTCTAAAACGCATGCGCAAAAACCAATAAGCGAGGACTTTCTTACTCCTGTTTCCTTCGCTCATTTTTAGAAAGGCGCTGCGGAGGAGCGTGTGTTCTGGGCTGAACCCTGACGATGTTCAGTGAAATGCTCAGCTCATTTGTCCAGGGCATAAGATCATAAAATTGAGATTTCAAGACACGTTTTACATTTGATGCTGAATTTTCCACTCAATTACATAGCGCTCATAACATACAAAGACCCCTTTTACATTATGTCGGACAGCTTCGTACCGTTTCGATTTTCAAATCGGACAGGGGTTGGTGTTTCAATCATGCCAGAGCTATTCGATGCGAAACGCTCCGAACATCGGAGTGATTTTCACCAGTGGCGTAACCAGGCATCCATTTTTGGAAAGGTAAAAGGGCGTGGTCAGAGAAAATAAGGGCGTGGTTATAAGAACAAATAACCAAGTCTTACCCGGGGTCCCTTTTTACATCAGATTTAGCCTTAAAAAACATACCTTGACAATGACTCGGAGCGGCTGCCACCCGTACCACCCCCCTGGCACGCCACTGATTTTCATTCGGTTTTGAAGATGATATCATTCCACTGTCCGCATCGATAAGTTACATTTGGTTACATTTAATTACATTCTCGTGAGTGGGGATTCATGTTTGAAGTTTCCTTCTGGTTCGCCTACCCGGTAAGTTGCGAATGGGTCAATTGCGTATGAAAATCCAGATGCGGGTATAAAAATAGATATCTGGTATACTGTAAACACAGCAATAGGAATCCACAACGGGGTGAAAATCAAAGCTCCAAAATCGCTCCAAAAGCTGTCTGGAATAGTGTAAACGGAGCAAAACAAGTCCAAACTACATTGCAGCAAAACAGTTCTCAAACTAATTAAAATGAGTATTACATAGTCACACTACATAGAAATAAAAATTACCCAGTCCATTATTTAGACACATATCAAAATTGAATAAATTAAATAACATGCATACTTATTGTTCATTGATTATGATTTTGTAGCAGCTTTGGCAGATTCTTCAAGAAGTTGAGCGAACTTCCAGACATCGTGAAACTTATTGACAAGAGGAGCCGGTGCTATTCGCAATACATTAGGCTTTCTTTCATCGCACTGTAGAAAAAATAAAAAATAATGCTCAATAGCGTGGAGTCAAGGAAGCAATCATACTTTCTCTATGGCTGAGGAACTCACTAATAATTTATGCAATTGATAATCCAAAACATATAAGTGAACGATGGTAGCCTTGGATGAGAGCCTTGGGCTGTATGAATTGGAGAGTTGCTCGGCGATTTCATTGAGCTCTATAGCTCAGTAGAAGCGTCGTTGGCTCTCTGATCATGCAGTCCAGGTTCGAATCCCATCTATTGCGGTATGCCACTTGTGGAAAAATTTATCCTCGTGTTCGTCATTCATGAAAAATATGAATGAAAATATATTTACTCACCACAACTCCTCTTTTGTCTAATTCTGGTTTTAATTTATCGATTGGAATTGAAAATTGAACTGACAACTGGCAACCCCTCTGAGCTGTATCTGAAGGCGTAATAATTGTTGTCTGCAGAAGATCATTACAAGGCTGACCATTTTTACATCCATATATTTCATCCAGAAGACATTCAAGATATCCTACAATGAGAACAATGGGTTAGTAATAATAATGTTCTATTACCCTGTCTACCCGACTTTTTATGTTTATCTAGATGGTCATTTCATGAGCGATAATTTCCTTATCTGTGCAGCGCGGAGCAATATATAGGAACGACGATGGAGCAGCCGCATACGGGGGAATTTTGCTGAAGCAAAATTTCGTTCGTGAAATTTTGGTATGCGGTGCGTAGGGAATTTTCTTTTCCAGACAGAAAGTAAAATATTCAACATGTATGATAATTCGTGCCATTTTACTTGCCGTGTGCGGTGGACAGCATTTTGCTTACGAATGATAGCGTTACGCGCATGCGCTTTTACTTGTTTTTAAGTGGAAACTCGCCTTTATGTTGCCAAAATCGCTATGACAACCACTTGATTGAAATAGCAATTACAGAAGAAAATTGTCACAAACTTAAGTCTACGCCTCCGAAAAGCAGACACCTCTTCGTCCCAAGGTTCATTAATTTGTAAACAGAACTCCATACAGTGGACATCTATCTACAACGGACACCAAAACTGCTTCATTATACGGAGGTTCCATTGTATTCTTTCTTGTTTTTTGTATTACGAAGCAAAAATCTGCAGTTGCCAGATTTCATTGACAAAATTCACACAGCATGTTATCGAAGTGCAGTGGGACCGTGGGACGGACGCTAGACCTTGCGTTTACACAGGTCCGGTCCCACCCCGGTCCAAATCTACAATAGAATGGTTTTCGGGTACATTATCAATGGCATTATCATTAGGTAGATTTTCATAAGGTCTTCTAAATGTTTTGTCCCTGAAGCTACTGAACGATTGAACTGCAAGACGGGCAATATAAATCTTGTGTTTCATCGATAACAAACTGCCGCAACGGCAACCAAAATTTTGTGACAAAAATAAAAACCGCATAACGGGCGGTCGAAGAATCTTCTGTGTCAAGAAGTTAACTCTGGAGAATCTTCAACAAAGAAAGTCAAATCCTGGTTTTTTTATCACGTAATAAACCATAAAAACATTCTCTGACTAACCTGTTAGAAGAAGGGACTTTTTTCTTAGCCTATCCATCCTGGCTCTGTCAAAGATCTACAGAGATAAAATTAATATCAATAGTCATATGGTAAAAGGTACAAGAATGTTGATCAATTATATAGGCCGAATACGAATTTGTGCTCATGCGATATGAGCCTAACTGCATGCGTTTCGGTACCTTAGGCCAGGTACCAACCTTACATAGTGATCAATTATAACAAGAAGGTTAGTTGGTACACGTCTGAGTTTGCTTTACACTGAAAAAGTAATTCATGGATTTAGTTAGTTAGTTAGTATACTAAGTTTTTGGTTTGTTAGTTAACTAGTAACGTAGTTTGTTAGTTAGTTAGTTGGTTAGTTGATTAGTAAATTAGTTATAGTTTGTTACTTAGTTAGTTAGTTACTGAATTACAGTTGATTATTTGGTAAGTAAGTCTTAGTTAGATTGTTTGTTAGTTAGTTGAATAGCTCATTAGATAGTTAGTTAGTTAGTTAGTTAGATAGCTAGTTAGGTAGTTAGTTAGTTGGCTAGTTAGTTAATTGGTTGGTTGTTTGGTTGGTCAATTAGTAAATTAGATAGTTTGTTTGTTATTTAGTTAGTTAGTAAATTAGTAGTTACTTTTAGTGTGGTGGTGTGTTAGGTAGTTAGTTAGTTAGTTACTTAGTTAGTTAGTTAGTTAGTTAGTTAGTTAGTTAGTTAGTCAGTTAATTAAGTTTGTTAGTTAGGTAGTTATCTAGTCAGTTTAGTTATTTAGTTAATTCAGTTAGTTAGTCAGTTAGTTGATCAGTTAGTTAGTTAGTTAGTTACTTGGTTAGTGAGTTAGTTAGTGAGTTAGATAGGTCAGTTATTTAGTTGGCTAATCAGTTAGTTAGTTAATTGGTTGGTTGGTTGGTTAGTCAGTCAATTAGTAAATTAGATAGAGTGTTTGTTATTTAGTTAATTAGTAAGTTAGTAGTTACTTTTAGTGTTTCGGAGTGTTAGTTACTTAGTTAGTTAGTTAGTCAGTTAATTAAGATAGTTAGTTAGGTAGTTATCTAGTCAGTTTAGTTAGTTAATTCAGTTAGTTAGTTAGTTAGTTAGTTGATTAGTTAGTTAATTAGTTACTTGGTTAGTGAGCTACTTAGTGAGTTAGATAGGTCAGTTATTTAGTTGGCTAATCAATTCGTTAGTTAGATAAATAGCCAGTTTGGTAATTTCGTTGGTAAAATGGTTAGTGAGATTGTTAATAATTCGGCTATTTATAGCTTTTTGGCTTGTTACATATTAAAGGAGCCAAATCATTATATTAATTTCGCATTGAATAAACTTACATCAAGAGATACAATGAGAATAGAACTTGATGAAAAACACGCATTTGAAATCTGAAATCCAGCTGCACCAGGAGTCAGCTTCATATCTGCAAAGAAAAACACAGTGTACTGCAAGTGATTTTACAACCGTGAAAGCCCGGGGAGGGGTACTTAATATAATTTGGGTACGGGTGTGTATCGTCCATGTGGATGGGTTTTAGCCCTGAAATTCTCCAAAAAGGGTATGATTTAACAAAAACCCCATAAAAGTCGGTGGGTAATCGAAGAAAATTGGAAAATTAAACTTTATTTCGGTCAAAAAAGCGTTTAAATTGTGTTGAAGTCGTCCGTAGTACAATTTCAAGTAATAATAAGGCCTAGAAAGTCTTATTACTCTTATATTCCGCTTACTTTTACTCATAATGTAGGGATTTTTCTGCATAGGTTTACATGGTATATGTAGGTGGGGTTTACAAAATCTGGGGGGCACATTCCTGTCAATTAATAAGTCATGTAATCCCCCTCCCCACACTCCGGGCGTTAAAGTTTATATCTTCGTTACATAAATCATAAATTCATTTCAAACCAAGTAGATTTGCTTCTAATAAAAAAATAACGAAATTCTTCTCAAAGAGAGAAAGACGATAGAAATGATCACAGTTTTTTTCAAGAGTTTGTATCAAAAGAATTACGCTGAGAATATTCTCCGACAAAATAGAAGCAGAATTTCTTTTGTCTGGCCACCTTTTCAGGGCGGCAGTTGTCACAAATTGGTTCACTGTAGTGTTAACTTAGCATTTCACTTTTTTATTTGTCATAACAATTGGTAAAGGACGGAGAATTAACAATTTACACCAATTATATGAAAATTATCTCTTGTCATAACTCACTGTTATCCATTTTAAATCTTGTTCTAAGTTCGTGTCCCCACCAACCCCATAACCTAGAACAATAACAGGAAGATTATATTAGTCTATCCACCGCAAAAAGAAATGAAAAAAAAAAAAAATAACAGCAAATCAAACTTCAATATATAATGTACATACAGTTGACATCCCATCCCATGGAGGAAAACCTGCTCTTTATCTCGAACTTTGCCAAATTTTCTGCTGAACTGAATAAAGAGACAGGCTGAAAATATGTATAAGTTCGC
>JAADKT020112220.1:0-17197 GCA_011763395.2 Chrysaora chesapeakei
CAGTTATACTAAATATAGATCTTTGAAAATTTTAAGGGTGCTTGAGCACCCCTAGCACCCCTCTGAATCCGCCCCTGACACACGATAGTCGCCACTTGTTGATAGAACTGAGTGAATGCTTTCTTTAACAAGTCGGTTTTCCAGTTCTTATCCTCATTAATCACTGAAATGTTATCCCAATCCATCTGGTGATTTTTCGTCTAACAATGATTGGCAAGATCACTTTTGTCAATTCGACCACGAGTCACATTTGATTTATGTTCTTTGAGCCTAGTTCCTGTCTCTCTTTTCGATTGTCCTATATAATATTTAGGACAATCTCTACATGGTATTTTGTATTCCATGTTTGATTTTTCGAGATCGTCAACTTTTACAAATGTGTCTTATCTACATACCTATTTTCAGAGAAATATAGATTAAAGGTTTTGTCACCGGAAGATTGGCAACGTATTTATGTATTGCGAATATGCTGCCCTGAGTGCTGCTCATAACAGCATCAAGGAGAATGATAATGCATTAATAATATTACTATTTTCATTTTAGTTTGTCAGCTTTCAACTCAATTTGTTTACTAATGGCAGAGAGACATTTGTTGCGTTTATTTACCAAGATAGTAAAATGTTGTGGAAGAAAGGACGATATGATCCACACATCGGCTACTCCATATCTGGTCATCTTAAAGCCATCATACTTGGGGCTACTGGTAACTACAGCTACAATACTTATAGATTCGATTCAGTGATTGGAAACACGGGAAAAAGGGGAAGATGGATTTGGAAACTGAATACTAATATAAAGATCAACAACAGAGAAGAATGTATGAAATGGTATGAAAAACAACCTAATGATGATTATATAAAAATGATCAGACTTCACAGTGAATCTACATGTCCATGCCTTCTTCGTCAGATGAAACTGGACAACCGTTACAGATATTGGTATGGTTCCAATGATATTTATTGTTCCAGACAAAGAGGGATTTGGTACTTTCATGATACTTTCATTTCTTTTTTCACGGTTTGCTGCTATCATCCTCAGAAAGAATATCTATTATATGAGCTTGATCATAATCTTGGGATTCTAACACAAACGTACATAACACAAAGCTATCATTCAAGCAAGCTATGGTATCGTTATTACAGAAGTCTTGCGAGAGCAAAAGCAACAAGTGATGATTCCGTAGCATTTCACAACTGTTGCGTTAAAAGCACTCTATGTCATCTATATGCAAGAAAAAGACCGGTTCCTGACTGTAACAGCAAAGGCTACAGTCCACCTATTATAGGTAAAAATACCTTTATATCTTTCTTATTAAATGCATCAAGAAAACGTGTTTCAGAGCATTTTTTCGATTTACATATCAAGTGCCTCTTTATTAGATATTGCTCTTTGCAGTAATTTAGTGAAAACAAGTCTTTTGATAGCATAAAGCAGCAGATAAACACGTAATTTAAATTGAGCCAAAAGCGAGCGCAAAAGAAGTTAAGGGCAGCATTGACTAAGGAAATATTGAATGTAGTTAGTGACGGGTTTCTAGCTTTGAGCGGTTTCAAGCACTTGACTGAATGCGCAACAAATAATTTCTAGATGAAGAAAGAACAGTATGAGTTGTTCCCTATATCTTAAGAAGTCTTGAGAAATATAACTGAGTATTCAGTTAGCTAGATTACTTTCATTACCAGAAAATTTCAGGATCAATCGGGTGAAAATACTGTATTTTCTACCAAAGCTACCTTTATGAATGAGATCCGCTATATCTATTACCTAATCAGGAAGACACAAGCGTAAAACAAGAATTATTCTTGAATAGGTTTGGAAGGTAAGGCGGATATAGTATATCAGTAACTGTTGGCCAATTTTGTTTTTTGATAAGTCTGTGGCGGATACCTTTCTTGGATACCAGATCCAAGTTTTTTACCGAGTTTATTGGTCAGTTTCACATTGAAATGTTTCCCCTAGTAATTGGTCTGACTAATGCAATCATGCAAATGTTCTCGGTAAATGTTAGCTCTTCGTACAGCACTAAGCATATTATATATTATTGAGAAAGTTTTTTCACTGATTATGGGGTTTGTTTTCAAGATGATGTTCTGGTTATTGGGCTATCGGGCTTCTCAACGTACAGGTACAGTATACCAAGCCCCCTGTAGGAGTATACCTTCTTCGATTTAAATAGTTTTTGTTAGTTTTTCAACGTGGTTAGCTACTTAATATATTTCTATGTGGTTATTTGTGATCTCTTATCTTTATCATAATATCTGAAGTCTTTCCTCTAAGAATACCCTTCTGAACTACCATGTACAAACATTCAAGTATATTGATCGCTTAATCCCTGTGTCCAACACTCTTAGTATACACCAGTGAAAAAGTACTCAATTTAACCGGTGTCATCGGCCAGTATCCAAACATTTCTTTTAAGCTTGACTTGCTTTCGACTAAATATATTTAAGAGCGAGTTTTATGAAAATATGACAATTCGTTGCATTGATATTTGAAAATTCATTTTTATATTAGGATGGTCAGGTGGAGATCCTCATATAAAAACGTTAGATGGCCTTACATCTACTTTTAATGGAATTGGTGATTACAATCTTATAACGCTGAAAAACAGTAGCGACTTTGCTGTTCATTGCAGAATGAGTAAAGCAGTGGTAAAGTCGAACATCACAACGTAAGAATCCAAAGCCACAGTATTCTCCGCTTTTGCTTTGTCAGCGTTTCAAGGGGCATTGGTAGAGATTTACATGAATGTATCAAGTATGTTTTCAAAAAAATCAAAATCTGATATATAAGATTCTTTCTAGTCTAACTACAACGACGTGACATTAATAGCCTCCTTATTGTTTGATTAATTGAGCACCCAGTCTTTAGAGTTTTTACCAGGTTTCAATTTAATTTTAGGACATTTTGGGCGTTTGAAACACAATGCAAGCTATTCGTGCCCCTGCTGTAGCAACTTCTGACGTTGAGCAGTCTTCCTTTTTTGCTCCCAGTGGCAAGTTCATACATTCACACTAAGAGGGCTGTAATGCCCAACAAGAAAAAACTACATGGATGTTAATTTCTCGGAAAGGCTATGTAGAAAATCTAAAAGTGACCTGCAATCTTGGACAAAATATTTGGAACAAGGCCTTTTTCCAAGGAATACGGCCTCTTCCAGTTACTTTCTACTTCCATTACTCTTATTCTTCCCCCTTTTACTCCTAAAACAATGTTGAAATAACATGTTCGAAACAACATTGTAATGTGGGAAAAGGGAGAATTTATAGATAATAGCAGAACTATTCAGATTGTTCCATATATTTTTTCCAAGATTGTAAGTCTTTGTAAATTCCACCTTTTCATGTTAGGGGTCAAATGCTCAGATTAGCTTGTGGCCTAGGCCTAGGAGGGGTTAAGGATGATAAGAATGTGAATTAAAGTAAAGGATTTAGGTAGGTGATCAAATAAAAAGGATTTGCTTTTCAAGCCAATTAAATTAACGCCAGTACTGCGCAAATCAAAAAGGAAAAGTAACCCATTCGACTGCTTTTCATAACAAAGCTGTTTGTCACGGTATTAATTTAGACTGATTCGCTATTGAAATAAATGCTAGGACGCTCAAACTACGACTCAAAATAGAACGGTTATCTTTCTGGACTAACGTTTTCTGCCTCGTTCTCATATAACCATGGTTACAGTGATGTCAACGGCAAGTGGTTATAATAACCTAAATCTACGGGGTCTAAAACGCCGTGAAAAACAATGTTTCAATGTCTTAAAACTTAACTTACTATTTGTCTTATAGAAAACTCTTACCAACTCAGCTTTTTGGATATTCGTTCAAAACTTTTTGCGTGATTTAGCACCAAAACGGCTGCCGAATAGGACTCGTATGTTTTGCTGTTTGCTGTGAGGATGCAATGAAACAGCCTCATTTCAATGCACTCCAACTTTTTGGCGTGGGCCAGTCCAGCAAAATGCCGTAATATTATGAGTCTCAGTTTGAGCGACCTCGGTTTGGTTCCGGTCTAAGGGGCGATAACTGGGACTCCTCAAGTAATAAGTCTAGTAATGATCTTCAACAGAGTCAGATTACTGTGACGATTATTATGATGGCAAACATTTATACAATGGTCCACTTGCAATATCAAGTTGCCCGTTAGCTCTATCAACTAACTTCCCTTCCTTCTGAGGGAGGGAACAGTGGTTAATTATTCTAGGTGGACATTATATAGATACCTATAATCTTGAAATCGTGCTTCAAGTTACTAAACTTTGCAGCACGAGCTCATCAACAGTTAAACTGTTTGTAGCCATAGCAGAAGATAGCTTATAAGGGATTGTAATGCAAAATTTGCTCTTTTAGCTGGACATATAACACTGCTGATAAATAAAGAGGCCTACAATGTCAGCAATTTTAACGGTACCAAAACAATAAATGGAACTGATATTAGTTGGAAAAATGGAAACAGGACACAGTTGTCAGTAGTATATGAGTCTGGAGTGGGAGCTGTTATCAGTATTTTTGAAACGCTATTGACCATTCAGATTTCATCGTTACCCTCCTTCTTTAATAAAACGATTGGACTTTTCGGTGTGTACAATAAAAACATTTCAGATGATTTGACGAGACCAGATGGAACCTTTCTGCATGTTAATTCATCACAGAAGACAATATACCATGAGTTTGGGAAACTCTGTGAGTATACTAATTAGCTAAAGCGAATATTACGTTAATCAGCTATGACTAAGTTTGTTAGGAAAATATTGTGATATAAACACTAGCAACGATAATTCAACAGAGCATAGCCACTTGTAACTAGAATGTAACACCATCTGTTGTCCACAATGCTGAGTCTCAGCGAAATGATCTTTTTAATATTGATGATCTTTCCTACGAGTGAAGTGTCAAATTGCCTCCTATCGCACTCATACTGTCAACCTCTCTTCTTAAGAAAAATAACGCTTTACTTTTAATCCCTATCCTTAATTTTAATAAATCCCCGCAACAGAGAGTTTTAAATATTGGAGTAAATTTGTTAATATTATGATTATGGTTCCAATATAATACAGGGCTTTTCGGAAAAAAGGAACCCGCTTTAGAAATTGTTTTTATTGCGAACCGTAGATTCAAGGTCAATAGAATTTGTTATAACATTTACTGTATACATACAATTTTGTGAGTAAAGCGATATGCTTTCATATTTCATCTGCACAAAAATATGCTGTAATGAATTTCAATGATAAATAAAGCATGCGCACAAACTTTATGCACATTTCATGCAACTGAAGATTTCTGTTGTTGCAATAAGTTACAGCAAGGGTTTATTGATATAATCATTGGTTAGTTTAGGCCAAGGGTTTGAAAAATGATTGATCTAGACGGACAAAATTGTTTAAAAAATTGTTTATCATGAGGTTTTTTTTTAATACACATTTGACTCTGTGTTGCGTTCTTTGTGTTGACTAAAAAGATATTGTGTGAAAAGTGTTGCTTCATTCTAGTGTTATTCATGAAATAAAGCATTATAAATTGACGTCAGCATAATTCTCAACCCTCAAAAGATATGCTTACCAAATTTCATGCTCAAAAATTAAATTTTGACAGTTTTAAGATGGTTTCTTTACAGGGTTTCTTTTTTGGATCACCCGGTATATTTGAATTACTTGATCGGCTTCCACCTGATTCAATGTTGGGGCACACTCACTACAAATGCTACACAGTGAGACAATTTACAGATACTGGAGTGATAGTTCTCGGCCTGCAATTGCAGATACGTTTGTTTGCTTTTTGTTTTTTTCGGATTGCTATCCCGAATAACTTGCACGAGTAGCCTTGTACCATTAGATACACGTTGAGATAGGCATTGTGGCTGCTGGGATGAATGAAACGAATACTTTACCTTTTTCAGGGAGAGTTGACGGAAATCAAAGTTTGTTCACATTAGACAATACTGGCTTTGATGCTTCATATACACCGCTGTTTTTCGACAACATCGATGACCTTTTTGGTAATAACACGATGTTAAAAGAAAGGGCCATATCATTGTGTGGTAAGAAAAGTTTCACGTGCCTTTTTGATGTCAT
The DNA here is from genome assembly GCA_011763395.2 of Chrysaora chesapeakei. NCBI lineage: Eukaryota > Metazoa > Cnidaria > Scyphozoa > Semaeostomeae > Pelagiidae > Chrysaora > Chrysaora chesapeakei. The sequence continues at coordinate 6,070 of JAADKT020112220.1, forward strand.
GCTAACGGGTGACACCAAAGCTGCCGCTGAAAGCAAATTAACTTTGGAGGAGTTTGATGCAGAACAGAAGATTTTAGGTACTTTACACCCTATTCCGATCATTTTAAGTTCAATGTTTGCTAGAACAGAAACTGACTTTTTTGTCTCCGAGCTGATAATACTCGCTTGTATTTCATTACGTTGTAGTTACATATCCACCAAAGATATTATCGCCAAAAAGTATCGTTCTTTACTATGGTGAGAAGTATCATTCTCAGATCGTTGCAACAAGTAAAACAGCTTCAAACCTGTCCTACTCATTGGAGGCTTCTGGTGTTTCAGCTGAAATTGATTCAACGCATGGAAATTTCTCCCTCTATGTCAACAGCACTATCTTTACAATAAAATTTTTGGTGAAAGATGAAAATGGCCTGGCTGCTGTACTTTTGCCAAATATACGATTCTGTTATTGTCTGAATGGCTCTTGTAACGCAACTGAAGAAAACCCTTTCGCAACTTCACCAAATATTTATCTATCTTATGGAAAGTGTCATTGTAAAGATGGTTTCAAAGGCAAATTTTGCCAATATATGGACTATGATTATTGTAAAGATAATCCTTGCTACCCAGGAGTTAATTGCACAAGTAACAATGTTACATCAAGTGCCGTCTGTGGTCCTTGTCCAGAAGGTTACATTGGCAATGGAAAAGCCTGCGAAGGTAATTTGCTGAATATATCTTTCAGATAAAGCCCCACTTTTTTATTTTATGTTTGAATGTAAAAACGATAAGGACGCCACTGCCCAAGATAACCATGCGCTACCTAAATTCAACAGTCGTCCGGTCTTTTTACCAGTTAATGAAAATTTCAGATCTTTTTTGCAAAGACTAAATCATTAAAGCACGATTTTTGAAAGAAGATTGTGTAAGAAAATGCAGTTCATAAGGCTGTTTGTAATGGGAGGTTTGTAATGGTGATGCATAGGAGTATCTGGAAGTTTTGCTTGTTTTTGACCATGTCTCTGCATTACTTGAATGCTTTTCTGCCTTTTCTTGTCATCCTTATAACACAAAAACTGTTTTCGATTAAGTGTATAAGTGTGGGGTGTGTAAGAGTTGCTTTTGCGTAGCAAAATTTCACAAAAGATGTACATCTTCTAAATCACCATATTTCCAAATTGCTGTCTCCAATTTTGTTTCCCAAGTGAATATCTATCAACGATATTTTCCGAAACTTTTTCTGAAAAAGCCGAGTCCGGTCAACTACAGAATCTTTAGAAAAATCCAACCTGACATCGACGTGTACCAAGGCTAGTGCGTTATAAATCAATTAATCCGTGAGATCACTAGAGACTTTCCGTTCTATTGGTCTGATCAGCCAATACAGCAGCCAAAACTTAACATTATGATAAACTAAGGAACTTAAAGAAATCATGAAGAACTAACTAAGTAAATAACGAACTAATGTTATGTAAATTTCATTGAGAACTAAAGAGCATTAAGAAAATAGGCTTCTTACTGTGCATTGATTTTTGCAGGCAACATATCTTTCTCTTTTCTCCACTCACCTCATGAGGAAATCAAACTGTCAAAGAAATAGTTATTTATTGTATTTTAAGATCTCTAAAATTTCATTAGCTGCAACCAACTGTTTACGTCCATCTACATAAGCCTATCAGACTATCAAATCAGCTGCAATGGCCATCATTCAAGGTGCAATAAGCTGTAACATAGAGCGCTGTCTTTTGGTAGTAATCCTTTTGTTGTCAGGCTAGGTGAGAGTCATACAAATTGGTATTACATTTTTAGAACGAATGACAAAACAAAGATGCAGTAAGATACATCTCTACTGGTTAGAGTTTCGAGTTTTATTTTCATTGCTGGTGTCAAAACCGGTATCAAGACTGGGACTCTTCTGTTTTCCTCACAATTCCAACTAATCAACTAGTTTAAAATAAAATTTCAAGGATATTAGTGACACAAGAATTAGGAAAATATTTCTCTTTTTCTTACACTCTAATAAACAGTAGGATACTTATTTTTCACAAGTAACATACAACAATAGATGGGCTTTCGAACCTAGCCTGTGTGAACAGAAAGCCAACGACGCTTCCACTAAGGTACAAAGCCTAATTAAATCGTCGAGTAACTCTGCGAGTCACACATCCCAAGGCTCTTCATATTTCCCCTGCTTCTTGAGTCAATCGGAAATGCATTTTAATAGTTGTTAACATAGCATATTATACAATTACAGTATACACATTGTACCAGTATGGACATCATAGTGCTATGATTTAAATTATTAAAATTATCAAAATTACTTTATTAATTTTTTAAAATTATTTGATCAAAACAATTATTACTATTCTCGCAAGTTAGAAAAATTTGTTTTCTATTTCTAACAGCATTGAATAATACGAAAAGTTTTTTATTTTCAATTTCATTGACAAAAATGCCGAGTACTTTTGCCTCGATTCTTCTTTCCACAAACACATGCACATTCTTTGGCTTCCTTTTTGTATGTTTATTAAGCATCTATAACCAATTATTCATTTAGTAAGGGATTGGTAAGTTACTTCGAAAAGTTAATCTTTGAATTTGAATCCATTCGTTAAACTTGAATCTATGATCAATTTTTTTTTTACTTTCAGTGATAAATCCTCCAATAATTGTGTCTCCGAAAAGTATGTTTCTGTATTATGGTAAACAGTATAGCTTCAAAGTCGTTGCATCAAGTAAAACAGCTTCAAACCTATCTTACTCATTAGAGGCTACTGGTATCTCAGCTCAAATAGATTCAAAGAATGGAAATTTCTCACTGTATGTCAACAGCACTATCTTCACCCTAAAATTCTTGGTAAGAGATGAAAATAACCTGTTTGCTGTACTTTCGCCAAATATGCGATTATGTTATTGTCTGAATGGCTCTTCATGTAATGTAACTGAAGAAAACCCTTTTGCAAGTTCTCCAAATGTTAATCTGTCTTATGGGAAGTGTAATTGCAAAGTTGGTTTCACAGGGCAATTTTGCCAATATAAAGACTATGATTATTGCAAACACAATCGTTGCTATCCAGGAGTTAACTGCACAAATAACAATGCTACATCAAATGCCGACTGTGGTCCTTGTCCAGAAGGTTATTTTGGCGATGGAAAAGCCTGCAAAGGTAAATTGATAACTTCAACCATGAAGATAACTTAACTATTTCATTAATTTATATAACTAATTCATGTTCGACAAAGTTACAAGTTCTTCCAGATCAATGTGCCCGTATGCACTTAAGATGTGGGAAAATTACTTTTCATAACAAAACATCATGATTCTGCTTCACTTGAGAGATTACGCCTTTTGAGTTGTGGGTAGTTGTGGGTTTTCAATGTTCTTGGAATATTATTTTGCTGCTAACATCATGCACTAGAAAGGACTTAATGACGAAAACTGATCTTGTTCTTATCTGTTTCATCGATTTTGAATTTTCAGACCTGAACTGCCAGAATCAGTTGGCGGCGAGGATTTTAAAACATCATAAGTCTGCACCGTTGGTCATCTTTAAGACAATTTTACACTAGATAGCTCCTGAACCATATATGTATTGAAATTAGAAATAAAATTTTCTTTCAATTTATAAATTGAAAGGAAAATATATCTAGCAACTAATTAACAGCTAATTTGATGTTTATTCCTTTCTTTTTTAAGTAATGAAGCCAACCACAAAAGAGAAGAAAATGAGTACTTATAAATACGTATTGGTGGCTGCAGGAGGACTAGGAGGAATTCTCTTGACAGCTCTCATTGTATGTGTTGCATATAAAAAAAGTAAGTTTACTACATCCTTGTTGCAACTTGTAGGTGTATTGTTCAGGGTATGGGGAATGGTGTACGCCAGTTCCATAATTCCCCATGAATGACAAAATTTACTCGAGGTCTGATAACCGCATAAACAGGGCATCAACCGGGGGAAATTTTGGCAAAAAATCAAATCTTCACAAGAATGCCAATTTTGAACAAGAATCCAACGTTCACAATGTGTGTAATGAAGCAATAGTGATTTATGAACGACGATGCTGACAGCAAGATGGCATTTTATTCACTTCACTTATAGCTAACATTTAGCCACAACCTCGGCAAATCCTCGTTAAGCAGACCCCCAACTAAGGCAGAATATAACACATTGACCTAAATACCAAAAGTCGCTGACAGCAAATTGGCTTTAGCATCACAAACTAACCCAACACCAGTTCAGACACATGAGGGATACTAACCCTCTTATAGGAGGTACCTCCCTCGTATTCACTGCGAAGACATGAACCTTATGAACAATCGTGACTCGTCTGAATCGTGTCGTAATCGGCCAACTGGGAGTCCAAGATCAATGTTTCTGCACATGTGCCACTCAAACGACAATGAACGAATTCGATCACAACCTTCGCTTCAAAGGAAACCCAGCTTAAGGGCTAAAACAAAATCTCTTTGAAATCTAGTCTTTGAAATTGTTTTAGTTTAGACTGATTCTTTTCAATCATTTTACAGCAAAAATGGTAGCAAAGTCAAGGAAAATATTTGTAACTTCCTCGGAGATGAACTGTGGATTTCAAGGAGAAGAGCACTACCGAGAGTAAGTGTAATGAATTCAAGTCATTCAAAATAAAACAATTATAGAAGCTGTTGCACATTGTATGATAGTGAATTAATAAATTTTCCTTTAATAAATCTTTGTTTAGATAGGAATTGTAAAGAAAAAAAATGCTACAAAACAATTCTCCAAATCTAAACCCTAGAGGCTCTGGAAGTTCTATAATGAAGGAGAACACTGTCAATGTCCTTATTTAGTTGTTTTCAGTCTGCATTTTAATTTTCGCGAGCGTACTTTTCGCATACGTTTTGCTAGACAAATAGCTAATATAGACAGTCATCCTATGCGAGATATTTTGGCTGCCCCAGCACAGTCATCTTCTTTTCCTTGTCAGACTGAAATATGAAGGCTTCCGGATTAAAAAGTTGAAAAATTGCTGCTAAATGCAAGTTTGACTTTAACGAAATAGTAAAACAGCAGAACTAAAAATATGATTGGTATGGTTACTTCAATTTCAGTCAAAAACTGGATTCCAGGAACAAATTTTTTTATAACTCCCAAAAGGTGCCTTAAACATTCAAAGATAGTTTTCCTGTATTAAGAAAGCAAGTTTGATACATTTTTGTGGGGAAATCTACTCCTTAGAGATCTACTCCTTAGCAACCTTTTTTTGATTGTTGCTAGGGTCTGAAATTTTCATCTTCAAGACGCCAAAACAAACATTTGTCAGCACCCAGAAGTTTTGAAAGCCTCATAATCTTTTTTAGACAACCTTGAATGTAATTTCAAGTATAAAATATGGAGTCGGGCGCTAGACCAAATGGGAGGATAGATTTTGTGGAGGGGGAGAGAAGTTATATGACATCGGTCCAGTGATTCGTGGCGGCGCTTTTCTCTCTGTTGTGGCACCTAATGGAAGGCCGCGTGTCTTTTAGTTGTGGCTAATGAGTTTTGATTGTGGGAGCTTGATTGACGTGAGTTTCTATTTCATGTTTTACAAATGGGCTTTGGCTTTACCCTTCTTTAAGCAAAAAAGAGAGTGAAGCGATTGGAACGAGCTTGGCGAAAAAAATTCAACTCGATCGGTTTTATATAAACTTGATGTTTATCACAAATCCTCTGTTTCGCGCAAAACAATCCAAAAAGGCGAAAAAAAAACCTTTTTTTCCTTTTTTAATTTCAGAAATCAAGCTGGAATTGAAATGGATGCAAAGAACATCATTGAGAAGTAGATAAACACTGTATACAGCTTCCTATGGTTGTACTTTAAAGTTTTTTGTAGACTATCATATATGTAGTTTCAATTAGTTTATAATTATACCTTCTCTCTTCTTCATCGTGGTTATTCGACTAGCAATTTAGCTAAATGAGCTTCTGAAGAAAATGAATGTACACGGCTGAAATGTTGTTAAAAGCACCCACTATGACATCTGATTGTCTTGGATCCAAGAAACGAAACTTGAGTAGAATTGTCTGCAATTTTGTGAGAAGGGGTGGGAATTTGTTGCTGAAAACATATTTTGGATGTTGCTGCTCTGACTTTAGATTTGCGCTTGAAGCTTTGGAAAAACGAGACAGGAAAGCTCTGATATCTGTGAGGAGACGAAATTTAACAACGGACGATTTCAGTTGTCAAAGAGCAAGGCATTAATGCATTTTGCCTCAGATCACCAGCAGGACCTGTTCCGTTACTGTCATAACTTTTTCAACATTTATATTATCATTCATATTTATGATAGCTCAAAGATTTTATGAATAATTTTTCTGTTACCTCAATAGTGCTCCTCCCTCCCCCCCCTCCTGCCAAAAAAATCAGCTTTTTGATTGCAGTCAATGAGCGTTGATTTTGCTGCGGACAAAAGAGTATAGGTTGTTTAAGAATGATGCGCTCCTTAATGCTTTTTTAGGTTCTCCAGGAGGAAGTTTCAGCAAATATCTTGAACTCATCAAACGAAAGCAACCGTTATATTCTTTTACTGTAATTTCAAAATTGCGATAAACAGTGGAAACATTTTCGAACATCCTAAAAATGTTTTTTTCGTCTGACATTACTCAGAGTATGTACTTCAGAAACAGACCTAATGACCAGATGCCGCATCTTTAGGCGGGAAGAACAATGATAATTAACTGAAGAGTTCAAGTGAGAAAGCGAACTCTTTCTGTCTACACCGAACCGGCTATTTGGTTTTGATGTGGACAGATTTCCAAACGCTGAGATGAAAAGAGGTTCGACATTCGACATTCGGTAAAAAACACCCTCGGGGAAAGGTGGGCTAACAAGCGGGCTAAGAAGGGGAGCCCATTGGCTAAAATGTTCATTTGTTTCTACGAAGGTAAACTTTTCGGATCTACTGTACATTAAAAACATCCGGTTTAGGTTCGATATGTTGACGACACTTTCGCCATATTCAAAGAAAAGTCCGACTGTAACGTTTTAACGCCTAAAACTTAACGCCTTGCATCTGTTTTTAAAATTTACTTTCAAAAAGGAGCAAAATAGCTCCTTGCCGTTTCTCAACGTTTAAAGCACTTTTAACGCGTGGCGGTCTCTTTGGCAGACAAATGAGGCATAACACACACGTGGTTGGCAGTATTTGGGATCGTATTAGCAAAACTCAATGCAGCATAATAACTAAGGATGACACATTTGTATACGAATAATTGTCCGCCACCATATTCTTGGTGGCCAACCCGCCTAATACGATCCGAGATATTCTAAGTCTATTTTCGTTTCTCTTTATGTTTTGTTTTCATTTAATGCAAAAGTTCTTCGTTTCCACGGATCACACGCTGCAGGGTCCTGCAGTTGGCGACAGAGGATTGATCATGGGATTCTTCAACATTATCTGTAGCCATCAACAATCTTTTGGCTAAATTTTCTGGCTGAAACTTTGTAGAATACTCGACCCATAGACACTATCCACTTCTTTCTAGCGATTTATCCATCATCAGGGATCTATTGTCTTAAATTTGACGATTCGGTTTTCTTAGGGGCAGCAAAGTTTTGAGTTGACACCATCGATTTCTGGTAAAGGTATTGAAGGATGAACACTGAGCCATCATCTTCTGAGTGCGAAGGTCCCGACTTTTCTGACATTACTGACAATCGCTTCGATTACCATTTCATTGACATCCAAACATACAACGGAAATACACTTTACTACATATTGGAATACTCTTATGTAGGGGCACGTTAAGGTATTACCTTGCATTCTCTTTTTCTTTTGCTTTTCTCTTTTATTTGTTTTTTTTCCTTTTTTGTTATTATTATCATTTTCACTTGGAACTTCCCGAACCAGTGCTTATTAGCACCCTGAAATAAGGGGGAAAAAATCATTAGGAGAAAAATTAGTTGATGAGCTGGGAATGACTGGCGCTGAGGTCCGGCGAGTCCTACAGTATTTGTTACCGATTCGTCTTTCAATTCCTTTTTTTTGTTCTTTTTTCTTTTGTTTTCTTTACTTTTTAATTTTATTTTTACTTGGTATTTCCGAAATTTGCACCCTGAAAGAAAGAGAAAAAGACTTTTTTTACTATTTTCACTTTTTTAACTTCTTTACTTTTTTCACTTTTTTACTTTTCACTTTTTTACTTTTTTCACTTTTTTCACTTTTTTACTATTTTCACTTTTTCACTTTTTTTTTACTTCTTTCACTTTTTACTTTTTTCACTTTTTTCACTTTTTTCACTTTTTTACTATTTTCACTTTTTTCACTTTTTACTTTTTTCACTATTTTCATTATTTTTCACTTTTTTCACTTTTTTACTATTTTCACTTTTTTCACTTTTTTACTTTTTTCACTTTTTCACTTTTTTACTATTTTCACTTTTTCACTTTTTTTTACTTTTTTCACTTTTTACTTTTTTCACTATTTTCACTATTTTCACTTTTTTACTTTTTTCACTTTTTTACTATTTTCTCTTTTTCACTTTTTTTCACTTTTTACTTTTTTTCACTTTTTTCACTTTTTTACTTTTTTCACTTTTTTACTTTTTTCACATTTTACTTTTTTCACTTTTTCACTTTTTTCACGTTTTACTTTTTTCACATTTTACTTTTTTCACATTTTACTTTTTTCGCTTTTTTCACGTTTTACTATTTTCACTTTTTTACTTTTTTTCACTTTTTACTTTTTTTCACTTTTTTCACGTTTTACTATTTTCACTTTTTCACTATTTTCACTTTTACTTTTTTCACTTTTCACTTTTTTCACTATTTTCACTTTTATCACTTTTTTACTTTTTTCATTTTTTACTTTTTTCACTTTTTTACTTTCTTCACTTTTTACTTTTTTACACTATTTAGCTTTTTCTGTTTGTTTTGTGAGTCATTTTAGGGACACTGTCACTAATGCCTATTGCGCTTTCCAAAAAGGGGGATGGGCTTGAATGATATAACGCAGATTTATTGAGGGACAACTGTTGCAATAGGGCAATAGGTGGTAGATCATAAGGCACCTCCTATTAGTGTCGTTATTGGGTATGTTTTAAAGGGTATAATTGGCTGCAACTGACCACTTTGGGATGGGAACGCTAGTCTGTAGAAAACCATTCTTCTGTTGACCTAAACTGGACAAACTGGCACACTGTTGTGAGGAAGTTAATTGCTAACCAACCTGTGGAGGGAAAAATCAGGTAACCCTGTTGAAAGAACTTGTGAACAGGCAATAGTTTCAGTTGAGATAATTCCAGTTAAAGCCCAACAGACAAATAGGGGCTAAACATGGCAAATATGCGATAGGACCTCACTGAAGTTGATTCAATCAGATTTAATACCCTGTGTTACTCTTGAAGAGCTAAAGGAATGATCAATATATCTATCTCACCAGAGCAAACAATATGTTTTTTTGACAGTAGCAACATGTTATGGTTTCCAGTTTGAGATGATGGGTGGGAAAAGCTGTGAAGAAAATATATTAAGAACCTGTAGAAAGAAATGGTTAGCACACAACACTTAAGAATAAGTACTGGTGATAAAGGGATCACCCTTTCAATAGGGAGCATCCATAAGAGAATACTTAATAGATCTTCTCGCAAGAACAGCATTTATTTTGTAGATTTTCACCAGAATTGTACGTAATTAATGATGGTAGTTGGAGTGGGAGGGAGGGAAAAGAAGACGTCACATAGTCTTTAAGATTGAATAACAGTTGGTTACTTGACAGTGAAGTAGCAAGTCCACATCGGTGCTACTAGGGCTGAATGCTAAGCACATGACTAAGGTGGACTAATCACGAGACCTGCTCGTTAATCTCCATTTACGCCGAGGGCGCAAATGTGCCACTACTGGATTTTTCACCAGCTTGCTCTGAAGTATCAAAAAGCCTGAAAATAGCCTATGTTTACCATATAAGTGAACATTTGAAGTTATATATGTTGTGACGTCACAGTTACGTCAAAGTTTGGTTAAATTGAAATATATAATGTTTGCGTTGTATTCGGTTTTTGGATTTTGATGCATGTTTTCTAATATTTTTTAGCAGTTCGAGATCAATTTCAGTCATTTTATTTGAATTACAGAAGAAATAAATAAAGGACGCGGACATTGATATTACAAGAAGTCATTTTCTCAATTTAATCGTCAACTCGAAATTCTTTTTTGATTTCCCCAGTATAATGGCTGTCATAGTGGTCGATAGACATTGTTTTCTACCATTATTCAATATCTAGCAGAAAAAATTAGAAAGAAATGCAATTTTTGCACTTTCTGACATAATAACGTTATTATGACCTCACATTCTATTTCTTTGAAGTTCATATTACCTTCAAAGTAAAACAAATTAACCCCAAAGTTTCGAGACTCGACTATTTTCTGTCCCTAAACCGTTATTTGTCCCTAAATTGTCCCCAAAATTGTAGTTATTGTCCCGAAAATTTCGGGTTAGAAAATATTGAAAATAATTTAGGGATACTTTCAATGTTTGTCCCCAAATCGTCCCTAATGAAAGAGGCGAGGTAAAACTATTTGTCCCGAAAATATTCGTCCCTAAATAATTTTGTCATTGTTTGATCTATAATCTATCCCTAAATTGTCCCTAATATTTGAATTCGCTAAAGTTCAAAGAAAAAAGCGCGCAAAATAAAAAATATAACCGTCGACATCATCACAATGAACAAGATGAGGAAGAAAGGAGTACATGACATGATGCTGCAGCTCTGCTAAATCCTCAATATCCAAACAGGCCAGGAGTAGCCGTCCCTGCTGAAGCTACTGCTCTGAAGGACGAAACTGGTAAGAATCTTCTTTTGTTATTTTACGTCAATGTAAAAAGCTAATCCTTCAAATCAGTCTGTTTCAAAATTTACCTCTGCAGCCAGACAAATCGGATGCTCAATATAGACAAACCGTACATCTTGACGATGATTAACGAAATGTTACTTATATTTCGCGCAATTCGCCAAGAAGAATGTTCCTCTATCTAATTCATTGCTAATTTACATAGTATCAACAATAAATATCATTTTAAAAGCCAGTGGAAATCTGTTTGCATACATAGACCGGCAAACTTATGATTTTGAGAAAAGAGAAGAAAATTGATTAACCATTCTTGCTACGATTTCTATTTTTTAGACCT
>JAADKT020113330.1:0-17193 GCA_011763395.2 Chrysaora chesapeakei
ACATTCGAGTTCTTCTTTCTTCCTCAGAAACGATTTGTTTATTTAGTCATTCACAAAAATCAACAACTTTAATACAATGCCCCTCGGCCACGCCCATTATACCCAACTGATCACGCCCATCCGCCACACCCTTTTGTTTTTGAGCACCAGTCAGATTTAGGGCTGGATCCGCCCCTGCTTACTGTGGGCAAACTGCTTTTACAGACTCTACTAGAGTATCAAATTTGCATTTGTAACAATTCTTGGTGCTCCATTTTGCAAACTTTGCAAGGCTATTTTGTTTAAATTTTGCAAGGGAATTTTGGTCACCCGACAGCTCTGCCATACCGAACAGCAATACCGAAAGTGTAGCTCAACGTCAAACTTTGTTCAGAGTATTTCTGGGTAAAGATAAAGGTTTTCCAGAATATTTCAAAAATCTGATTGCTCGAGACACTTTAGCACAAAGTGCTCGAGACCATTCAGGCGTTCTGTTCCGGCTCGTTTAACGAGGCACGAAACATTTGGCCGTGAAGAGTTTATGTGCGAAGGATGAGCAATTATGTGGGGATGCGATGTCAAGGAGACAGGCATAGACCTACCTAAGACGCTCTTTTTTGCCAAAATGTAACAATTGATTGACCACAAATATGCGGAAGAAAACTTTGAAGTGGCCGTAAGTGTCGGCCTTGATAGTATCATAACTAAAATCAATTACTTGATAATGAGCACTAATTAACAGCATCTTGAATCTGAGGCCTTCAGATCGATCCTCGGTTCACGGTACTCTTAATATTTTTTTATGATAGTTTAGTTTTAATTTCCATGTTTTCATATTTGAATAATTTTTGTAACAAATCTATACGTTTATGCCCAGTAGAGTTTTCATTTCGAGTCTTCAATTTTTAGTCTTCAATTGCAAAAGTTTCGGTTACTTTAAGTATATTAGCATTTATTTACTGGAGATCTGTCCCTCAATTTTCGGTCAAAATTTTTTCAGGCTTATATAATTATGACTGTGGTATAATTTCTATATACATTGATTGAGCTAAAATCACAGCTGGGAGTAATTTACATGGACTGTGCATTAAAATCGACATAAAAATTTTTTGAGCGTACGACATTACGACCAGCAACACCATCATTATCATCATTATCATCATCTTCACACGATCATAATCATCATCACCGTCATGGCTATGATCATTATGATAATTATGATAATCATGATCATCATAGTCATGATCAGTTTTGCTGCATTTGTTGCACTGCTGGACTTGGATTCATTTGTCAAATCATTGTTTCCTTGTTGCAAATCGCAAACACTCGGACATCGCGACAGCATTGCTATGTTTATGTACCCGAGTCAGTATTTTCCGAAAATCCTGCCCTGAAAAGTATACATGATGTTGTTAGGCACCCAGAAAATGACTTGAAGAGAAATCTTAACCCAAAAAAGTAACTGGAAAATCTGTTGCCTAGAAAAATAAAGAGTTTTGTCCAAACCAAAAAAAGTTAGGAAATCCAAATTTGCAGACCCAAAAGAATAAGCCTATCTCTTGTGTCGAATTTTTTTTAAGGTGCACTCCCTGGGACCTAAATTCGCTGCTCGGTAAAAAAATCTTATGTACAGATCCCTGGGTTGTCCCTCCTATAAGGTAATATATGTGATATTTTGATAAGCAGAATTTACAACAAGCAGAATTTGAAAAAACATTTTTTTTTTCGAAAACAACCGTTAATTATCGCAATTGGAGCCCAGATTGTTTCTGCAACCGCTCATGTTATATTAGAACATAACGACAATTGACCACCTGTTACGAGACAGTGCTCTTGTGGATCTATTCAAGGACTTTTTGCAATTTAGACTTTAACCGTCTTTTCTATCTTTGCTATTGTTTTTCAGTGATGAAACAAACAAGGGCACTGACTGTGACTATTCTTGCTTCATACTCAACTCCCTTTGCAATTGCTGAAAGCAAACTTATTGGTGTTAAAAACGTTGAAATTTGGCTATTCCAGGAGCCTGAGGCAACTTAGCCTGGTGTGCTCGACCTAATCTACCTTTACTGAAGCTGCTTGAAAAACAGAGAACATTCAAACCTTAAAAATAGAAGAAATTGGAAGCATAAATATTATCAATTCGCTTTCATAAAAAAATTAGCGATTTTTGTTTTTGTTGTTACGACCGACCAAAAAAACTTAGTTATAACAATTGTAAAGCAATAATTCCAGATTCGTTAGAAATAGAAACCAATTTTGTTTGAAAGCGAACGTAAAAGCAATAAGGCAACATGACCTCCGAGCACCAATTACTCTTTTCTTGGCATTTACTTTCAAATCTTGGACCTTTTCAAAAATTTGTTTTGGATTTTTTTCTCCTATCTCTAATTCAATGTGGAAAATTTTTCTATTATCCAAAGGTAGTCAAATCATTTCATTCACGTTTGTTACAGTTGCAACTCTTCTTACATGGAGAACATGTATTCGACTATCTTTTGGAAGGGACAATCGACTAACTTTTGGAACATGTGCTATTGGTAAATTCAAGAATACAATAGAAACAATACCCATTTTCACCCACAGTTTTACACCAAAAATTGCCGTAAAATGGTGAAAAATTCCGAGGCATGTCAATCCATCTTCGCAAACACCCAGCAAATATCTAACCCTGTCGGAAAATTCGAACAGGTTGGTCGACTTTAACATACTGCAGGAACTGTTTTGTGCATTAAAAATCTGATATGCTCTGTAAATCACCCTGATTCCTGAAGTCACAGTTTTCGTAGTAGCAGAATTTAAAATTTGCGTTTGCCTTGCCAACTAAATTAGAGTCCCAGTCATTCAAATAGGAGTAGCTAGAATTACAGACTTACTTTGTGTTTCGTTGATTCAACAGACCATCATAGGCGTAAAAAAAGCATTTTCAGTTAGTGCCTTGTAGAGCTTGCAGCCTTGGAAAAGATGAGATTCATTTGTATGAGAAAAGCAGGCTCATCTAGTAACAAATCTCTGTTCATTAAAATTTAAACATGTTTGAGTTCATATCTACTAGCGACGTTTGTTACTACGCAAACAAAATTTCTGCTATTTATAAATTGTCAATGGCTGATTTTTAACGTAACCATGCTGAACTGATGTATTCAATTGATTATTCATTGTAGTGACTTTTTCCTTTCTCGGCCTTTCTAGAGTCGTTTTTAACGGTAATAAGCTTTTCAATTCATAACTTACCTAGCAGGTCCACATATAAAACCCCTATTCCGTTGATGAAAGTTAGGAGAAATGACGACTCTATATTGTTGCAGATCGACTCGATTCAAATCAAAAGATTTCGGTATTCTGTAATAACCCGTCACTATTGCAAGAAGGACATACAATACAAGAGAATTAAGACCCTTATGAATACATTTTGATAGCTAGGAGATTGATAAGTTCCTGCCACTGTGCAAAAATAAAATGGTTAGAGGTGGCATAGCAGACACTATTTCAAGTTCATTATGTCCCTGCATATTTTGTAAAAATTAGAGTAAATGGTTAGAGTTAAAATGCAGTGAATTATAATATTTAATTCTTCTTTGGTAGTTTTATCGGATTTTTTCAATATTTTCATTTATGGAAAGATTCCCATTCTTTTAGAATTAGATTTACTGTTCAAAAGGTATAATATGGATTTTACTGATAGGGTGTGGTTGGCTAGTCGACACCAGTTCCTTGAGAAGCTACTTAATAATATTGGTAGTCGTTATGAATATTCAGGTTGAGCTTACCTTTATTAAGTACCTGTAGTGATGTAACGTAATTATTGATATAGAGTGTTCTAATTTCATTGTGTAGTTTTTCAAGAGGTTGATTTATTTGATCCTATTTCTATTTCTGCATTGCACTTCTATATAATATTTCGTTTATGATAGAGATCAAGTCTTCAACAGTGTTACTCAAGGAGAGAGGGGGGGGGAGGTGAGACAGTTGTGCACGTATAGTTGATCAAAATCTTATCCAAAAATAAAGATTCACTCAAAATTTTGCACTCATAAATATTGGTATCACGAGTCATCTTCTGCGCAAAATATTGGTGCTAATATTTAGGGTAAGGTGGTTCATGAGAATGGGTTGCCGTTGTTGTCATATTTTTATCGCAAAATAAGATATTTGATGTATCATAACAATCAAACCCAAATAAAATGGCAGAACTGAAGTTTTTTTACTAAGCGTAGGTCTAATTTAAAGTGCTATACCCAAGAGTTGGTTTCAAGCAATATTTCCGACATAAAAACACGGTACGCCCACCAATGTGTCAAAATTTGGTCACTACCAAACTTGGACAAGATTTTTTCTAAAAAAATTGGCTCAAAGGCTAACTAGCTTGATATATGAATTCTACACATTTGGAGCTTTGGAATGATATATAATTTTTATGCCATTTTGCTAGACGAGGTGTAAGATCCACTACGTTTACTTTACGATGAAGATTTGAGAGAAACGTACATAATTTGAAATTCTAACTCGAAACATAAATGTGCCGAAGTCCACAAATGCCAGGAAGAATAAATAACTCGCATGGATTGATGCCAGTGATGCCATAATTCTCCAAAATGCGTCAAATCGGTTGCGTTTACTTCAGCATCAATATCTATGACGAAGAGTACATAATTTGACATCCGCATTCGAAGGTTAATGTTCCGAAGCCCGGAAATGCCAGGAAAAATCAATAACTGGCATGGGTTAATGGCAGTGATGCCGTAACTCTAAACAGTTAAAATAGAAATTTTTTTGTAAAATTATCGATAGTTAGTTAGCAAAGCCTGTACGTTGTTAAGCTAGTTAGTAAACTACGTTGGAAGATAATACCTTAGTTAGTAAATTAGTTGGTTAGTTAGTAAGTTACATAATTAGTTAGTTAGTTTTTGTGCTAGTTAATTAGTTAATTAGCTAGTTAGTAAGTTAGATAGCTAGTTAATTACTTAGTTACTTAGAAGGTTAGTTAGTTATTCAGTTAGTTACTTAGTATATAGCTTGTAAGTTAGTCAGATAGTCAGTTAGGTAATTTGAAAGATGTTAAGTTAGTTAGAAAGTTAGTTAGTTAGTTTGTTAGATCACTATTTGGTTAGTTAGCTGGCTAGATAGTTGTTAGTTAGCTCTTTAGTTAGTTAGCCCAGCTTGAAAGTTAGTCAGCTAGATAGTGAGCTACTTTTGAAGATAAAGTTTGTCAGGAAATTGGCAAGTTATAGTTGGTTAGTTTGTTGTTAGTTATTTAGTTAGTTGGTTAGAGGTTGGGGATTGAAGAGTCAATTGAAGAGTCCAAGTGAGAAATTTGGTTTTGATGTTGACTGACTTCAAACGCTGAGATGAAACAAGGATCAAGTTCTGCCGATTGTTCGAAAAAAATCCTCGTTGCAATTTTCTGCAAACTCCAGGTCATCTAGTAAATGCAATATTGTCCTGTGGCAGGATTATGCTTAAGGTTGGGTTGCTGCTAGCGTTTTCGGGTGGTTGCTCCCTTTGCCAAAAGTTGCATTGCGGGTAGGAAAATGCTGCTTGATCCTATCTCGTAATCTTTGGGAAGTGCGACCTACATAGCTACCTGGCATCACACTTGGATAAAAATTAGCAAATTATCGAACTTCCTGCACCTTTCCATGTGCTGTGACATGTCTTATGACGCATATCCGTTAACAAAATTTTTCTATGCGCATGTCATTGAAACGGTTCACACGAAGATTTTGACAAAAATTAGAAAGTAGTCAATGTAATTACCTCATAGTCTACTCTTATATACTTATTTCATTATCATAAATGATATAGTCATGTTGACATATAGTTGATACAAATCATTAGTCTGTTTTCTGCTACACCTGATGATACAGTACGGTTCAAGAAAGCAGCGACAAAATGGAACTGCAAATGAATAAAATCAAACGTTGCTTTCTTAAATGAATTACATCTGAAACTGGATAAATGCAAATAAAATTCACTTATAACGTTGATTGATATCAAGTTTATTTTGTTTGAATACAAGAGTCAATTACACGAGTCCTCTAATCAAATCTCTCACTCTAAATTTGAAACTTCTGTAACTGTACATTTGAAATAGAAAAGCTAGAACATGGTAAAAAAAATTGAATACATAAGAATTTTTGAATGGTGCAAATTTTAAAATCGCGAGAAGCAGCGGAAACATTACTAGACATACTCTCAAGCCTTTTTCGCCTGGTATTCCTCGGAGTATTATCGTCAGAAACAGACCGAAACATTTAGCTGAGTATCCAAATTATGCAAATAACTGGCAGAGCAAGACTTTGTCCCATTTAGGAATTTTGGAACCTGTCCACATCAAAACCAAAAGTTCGGTTTGTAGACGTTCGTTTTCTCACCTGGACTGTTCCATTAGTTCTTTTAATCTTCCCACTTTATCTGTACGCTGATTGGCGTTTAAAACAGAATGCCAAGTCGGCTTCACTTTCTAATTGATGCCTTTCGATCCTTATCCGTTTATAAATTCCGCCTTAGTCAATCGATTTGGTCTGTTTCTGACATTATACCCTAAGCGCCAAACAAAAAAAGCTTTTAGCCCTATAAAGGCTGCGGAGGCACTGGCCTTTAGGTAGAAACCTACAGGCTAGTCCTAAACCACTGAAAGTTCCATGAAACTCCCCGAGTTTACCTAAAATTTGTTCAGGATTATATTAGTGCAAAGTTTTTGTTGGGGAGTTTCATAAATTCATCATTTGTCCTTATATGGCAAAAAATTGAATTATCAATTTCTATGAAAATATTGTTCTCCTGAAAATTTCATTTGAATGCTTCATTGCTGATATAATTGACACGTTTTCCTTGACACGAGTTCTAGAATTGACACGAGTTCTATTTACTCTTGCAGAATGATAACAATTACAGTTCTTCAATCTCCAGTTTAAGGAAAACTTGCCAGTTTTAGACCAAGTACACGTTCCATAGCAAAATTATATTTCCTGACATTGTGCCCAGCCAACGCGAGCAAAGAAAGATGTTAAGAAAAAAATGTCACACAAAACTTGCTCGTGCTGACCACTGTCCAAAGCGTGCATGCATTTGATTTCAAGTTTTAATTAGTTTTAAACAGATTTAAATAATGCTAATTTTTACAAATAACAAAGTTTATGCAAGAACTGTAATAACGAACATTGTGAAATTAGGTCAATTAAATAATATATTTCCGGGTTAAGACAAAAATGAGAAAGAAATCGCCCCTCGCCCGATTGATTTCTGAATTGTAGAAAAAATTGCCGAGTTCTATATCATTATTTGACAGTCAAGTTAATTAACAAATATCTCCTTCACTTTGCAACTTGGAAACACCATCTTGTCTACACTTAACGCCAGCAACATACAAGAGACCTATCAGACACAGGGGACAGATTGCCTTAAAGCTGGACTTTTACCTTGAACATTGAAACAATTAAAGAATAAATGGAATAAGCTTCTTCATTTTGAGTGAAGTTAACGGGCATAGGCTGCGTAGCCCAAAGAACGTTTGATCTACTGACTTTTACATTACGTTAACCAAACTTTAAAAAGAATGACAAATAGTCTTCGATTTGTGTAGAATTTCAAAATTGAACATCTTTTGAAATTCTCTAAATATGTTTCTGCTATTAATATAAAACAGATAAACTCCGATAATCACTCCATTCATCCAGCTTAATGGGGTTCTTAATTTTTCACATCCACATTTTCCATCTTTTCCCCACTGGAAGATTTGCATTTTAACACCGAAACATTAGGATACTAATCTAAGGAACTTAATTCTTTACATCAATATACTTACTTCCAAGGTCGGCACATTTATAATAAAGAAAGATTACTCAAAGCATGGACTGAATTTCTATAAAAAAATTTACAGCGCATTTTCAGAGGAAACCTATCAGTAGATATTTCTCATTCCCATGCCTCTTTATGCATCAAAATCTTATTCCATCAACGGGAACTTATGTGTAAGTTCCACATGGGGGGCTACTTCAGTAGCTAGCTAAATTGAATCAAAATAAATGACGAAACGAAACAAACGAAAAGAAACCAAACGAAAGACATTTCAAGAAGACCTATAACTGCTCTAATGACGCGATTGTAACGGATTATGGTCCTTATCACTAATTAGGATGAAATGGCAAAGCATAAAAAGTTATATTCAGCGTATAATATGTTGAACGCCATAAGTTTAATGATAATCCTTATAACAAACTGGGCAAGGGGGATTTGCAATAATAAATATACGCTATGAAATGATGCGGTTGACAGCAAACTGAACAAGCACGCATTCATTTACAAAAACATCAAGCGACATGATTTACTAATCATTCCCGTTCTATTGGAGATCATTCAAATCACGCTCATTGCAGGGAACTATTGGGCATCAGGGTGTTTGTAGTATGTTTCTAAGAATAATTAAGTGTAGAATAAAAGTTAATGTTACTGATAACAACTAAAAAAGAGTGCACATGTCATCAATTGATTGGAGTCCAAATATTTCTTTTTTGTTGTCAGCATAATACTTCAAATAAGCATCTACTTTTTTATAGTGTTTCTGTTGTTCCTCGAGGCATCGTTGATCCCAAAACCACTGATAAAACTCAAAAGAGTAAAGGTTGTAATGCACCTTACTCCTGTCCCATTTTTTACATTTATCTGGGCAACGGTCAAAACCACCAGAATAGCAAAGACCTTCCCTAATAAAATCTTCGTATACTTCTTTTGGCGGTTCTCGCTGATTTAATGATACACCATTTGTAATCGTGTAACGAAGATGGATAGATGTGCGGGGTATAGGTATTTTCATTTCTGGCTTCACTACAGTTCTGTAGTACTCCACAGGTGGCATTGATGGCACCCAACCTTGTCCCGACCAGTCTCCATTAGGGACCATCTGCAGATGCCATGCATACTCATCCCTGTGCCTATGCCACACATAGTTGCACATGATGCTAAACTGACACATACACCACATGCCGCCTGATTTTGAAGCTGAATCTCTAAATATGTCTTCAAACTTTCTTCCTTGCTCTCGGGTGATAACTTCACGCATTTCTTTCATGTGGCTTGTTTTGATCATAACAGGAAAGACCGACATACACTGCATGACTTCTTTTTGCCCAAGAAAAATTTCAGTCAATTTTTCCCAACATGGATATGGTGGCAGACCGATCTTTGCTACAATTATTGGTTTGCCTTGATCAAACAACAAATCAGGCGTAACGAGGGTGCTGAAATATGTGTCTGTATCAACAAAGCCAACATAAGTTACATTGGTACATAGATCGGGGTGCATCATATCCTTGAACATCCGGGCTTTTCCCCAGTTATGATATGTAGCTGGATCTCCAGGGTCCATGTAGCAAATCTCTGGGTATGGCCATTCTTTCTTTAGCTTTTCTCCTAGTTCGTGGTCCTTTGGTTTCTCATTATCTAACACAAGTAGAAGCTTACTTCGTTCAGCAGGGAAGAAAATTTTCATTGTTCTCAATAAATCATTTTTATACTCAGCCTCAAAACGTGGTCCAGAAGTGAAACGCAGATATAAGATGAAATCAGGAACATCCCGCCAAGGATTCCTGTCAACTACAGCGTTGTCTAATGATGGTTGAGGGACAGTTACACTGTTAGAATAAGCAACTACGGCCGTAGAAGATATATTGTCATCACG
This sequence comes from Chrysaora chesapeakei, assembly GCA_011763395.2. Lineage (NCBI taxonomy): Eukaryota > Metazoa > Cnidaria > Scyphozoa > Semaeostomeae > Pelagiidae > Chrysaora > Chrysaora chesapeakei. The sequence goes on from JAADKT020113330.1 coordinate 9,659, forward strand.
ACCATGACTAGGATAAGGAGATGTAAACATGCCTCGGAAGCTGTTCATTCTAAACATTATGCATAATATTACGGTCAGTGCTATAAACGACACAGTGAAATATATCTTCATAGGAAGCATTCTGAACATCTTTGACCAGCTGCAAGCACAAAAAAAAAACAAAAAATTAGGTTCTACTTATTTAAAATACATAAATACCAGTGCATATCAGGGATGAACAAGCACCGAAAGGGTGCCTATTGGGTGCTTATTCGAGACACACAAAAAAGAGTTTGAGACTATTTTTGGACGATTCTCCCGAAAATAGAACTTTGGACGATTCTCAAGTGACCAGTTTGAATTATTGAGATATAATGTAGATTATGATAGAGATTGTAGAGAGAGTAACAATAGCATGAAAACGCAGATTTTGAATAAATTTCACAATGAAGAAGCACACGATAAATAACTTTGATGAATTCGCAGAATTCATTTATGATTCTAATTGAGGCCGAATATGAATTTGTGCTCATTCGAAATGAGCCTAACTGCATGCGTTTCGGTACCTTAGGCCTAGTACCAGCCTTACATAGTAATATCCAAGACTTCGGTACTCGTGTGATACGAGTCTAAAACTCACGCAGTTACTCACCAGTCAGCCCAGCTCCGGTGGTCGTGTGATTAGCACTTGTGCTTCTCACGCAATAAACCCCGGTTCGATTCTCACACATTTCACTGAGGAGCTCCAATAAGAGCAAAACGTGTCTGGCATTTGAGAATGGGGCCGCTGGTGAAATGATTCTAATTGACTCAAAGGTTTAATTTGACATGTCCAGTAGACATAAACAGTTTAGTATGCAAAGAAAAAACGCTGCGAATTCATCAAAGTTACTAATTGTATGACAGATATTTTGAGTAAAATACACTGACAGAGATTTTTTCACAAGCACTGCACACATAGCCTACAACAACAACATGCCAATCCTAACACATCTAAACATAGAGCTTTTATGATGACGTAAACCGCAAGCCTCCTGCGCCTGCCTTCTTAACTAAGTCTTACAAAGCCTAACGAATTTTGCTCTTTTTAAATCTAAAAATAAGAAACTATTAATTACAAATAAAGAAAACAAACTGAAATAGCTTCAAGTGATGAAACACATGACTACTGTCGATTCTTTCTAAAGGGTTCTGGATGTTGGTGTGGCTAACGTCTAATACATGATATATATTATGTGTGTTAAGTCGCTAGCTTAAGGCTCCCTAATGATGAAATTCACAATTAGCTGCTAAAATGGAAAAAGTAAAACCAAGAATAAATAAATTTATGATATACGTCATTAAGTTATATGTCTGTCTGTCTTATCAAAGCATTTGTATAGCATTGCCACTCTTCACACTTAGCTTTCCCCTACCACGCATACGTTTCCCACCTACAGTCCACCTACATTTTCACCAAAATTGTACCTAAAAATCCCTAAATGACAAAAAAATAATTTCATTTGACTAATCACATGATCTACAAGAGGGTGTGATTCCCGTACGTAAGGCAAAGTTGCAGTTGTTTGAAACTGAGGTCTCAATGATTGATATCTATGGTCTTTTGAGTCTTTTCAAAGTCTTTTCAGTCTTTTCTTTTCAAAGCTTCAACACAGCAAAAACATCAAAATTTTGCAATTTTGTTGAGAAAATCCCTAGGATTTCATATTTTTCTGAAAAATACCTACCTTATTGAAAAATCTACCTACTTTTTATGATTTCTACTGTAGGTTTTTCACTACAACTTACAAGCCTCCAAAAATCCAGCCTTATAATAAAAATTTCATGTTTTAAGTCCATACATGTTGAATTTTCCGTATAACCTTTTTACACATCATTTGAAAGCTGGATTTCTACTTGTCCTTTTCACCATGGGAAAAAGCGGGGACAGTAAAATTATCACGCTACCATGCGCATCTTAATCATCTAATTTTTGGTTCCTGTTCCCTTTCACGTGCCGGTTCCCATTCATGTTCCCGTTCTCACCGAAAACAGACAAGTGAAAATCCACCTTAAGGTTCAATTCATTGCTGATACCATAGTTTTCGACAACTAATATGAAAAAAGGTCCTGGAAACAGCCAATCTTAGCAATCTGGTGGTATTTTGGAAAATGCAAAATTTTTTACTTCAATATCATTGCTGTCATTGCACTGAAAACATTGCCATCGAAGTTCAAAAATATCACTCCAGTACAGTTCCACGTTATGGTGGAAAACACCAGATGAAAGACGGTGTTATTACTGTCTATAGAAGGCTGAAATATACTCTCAGGTAAAACATTTTGTACTGTTATGCAATGTTATGCAATTTTGAATGCAAGGGTTTTACAGTTTTACGTTCGAATTTTGGTGAAAAATTTTCACAGGCCCAAAACTTCAAAAACAGCAGTCAAGTACACTTCTATTTATCACATAGAAATTTTAAATGAAATCCATGGGCATGTTAGTACATCTTAGTACTGAAAATAACTTGTCTTCAACCGAATTAATACAGATATCTGACAAAAATAACACAGAAAACTCCCCATGCAAAGCTGCTGCTGGCTATAAAGAACCATACAAAATAATAACTTATCTTTTTACTAGCAAGCAGGTCCAAGCTTGCAATCGATTGTGGTCCATGACATTTTTATTGTTTGAAAAAATCATTTCTTTAGTTGTCGTTTCTTGACTGTATATTTAAAAGTCATCTAAAGGTCATGGTTTTTATATAGTGCCGTTATCTATCACTGGACATATTCAGCAGCGCTTTACAATTATTTTTACCCCCTTACCTCAGGCCATTTTTTTCATTTTCCATTTTTTTTGCTATACTCCCTGGGGAGTATATATCGACTCGCTTGCAATGCTATGAGGGTTTTAAGGCCTTCATCAGTAAGGTACCAATTTTACACCTTGGTGCGGTGTCACAGAGAGCAAGGTTTTACACCTTGTAAATTTGTGCTCCCTAGCCTGGATTTGAACCACAGACCTTGAGCCCAAATGGCGCAAGTGCTAACCACTACGCTACGCTGCCCTCAATGAATCAGTGAACATGTTTTGTTGTTGTGTAAGGAACTGGCCCCAGCCTAGGAACGGATACTGGTCGAGCCTGAAAAAGTTAATTAGGGACATCCCAAAAAAGCTACGCCGAAAAAGTTACATTCTGAAAAGTTACATGCCCAGAGCATGTCATGGCTACAGGCGTTATTAATCACACACAGCAATTTAACAAAGCCATGATAAAAACAGGGAAAAATGTCTTCATGAAATCAAGAAGAGGCTGATTTTTTCCTGGCGACGGTAAACAATGACAAAAAAGATTGAATTGCGACTCAATAAGCCTTCAATTGATAAAGCACATCATACAAGTGTTATTCAAAACTCGGTCACCATCTCTCATTTCAATTTCTTACCGCAAATGACTCTGTAAATACTATTGTCCACAATTGGTCAAATTTATTTTATTTGATTATCGAGAAACATGGCCCTGTTTCTGAAATGTGTGTTTCAGAGAAAATTTTCCCCTGGATCAATAAGGACCTAAAGGCCTTAAGCGACCAAGAGACAAGAACTGCTGTGAAAAGGAAATCTCCAATGCTTTTGGAGACATAAAGCATGTCCACAATAAGGTAAATGCTTTAAACATCAAACTTAAGAGGCAGTTTTTATACTGACAAGATCTCTAAATGTGAGGGTAATATGTAGGAAACAAGCTCTCTACAAGAGATCTAAATCTAGTAACATAGACAGTCTCAAAGGGTCTAATTCGGAAATTATCAACAAGAAGGATATTTCTAGTGCAATGAACCAATTTTTCTGTTCAATACCGAGCTTGCCCCTGGCGTCAATCAAAGAGCAGCTTGTTGAGATGTCACATTGTGATTGCCTTATTTAGCTATTTCAATCTGCCACCTGATATTTTCCATTTTATTTTTCCTAAAATGTGGTTCAACTGCAGTTTAGGCATCCTTAGTTACCAGCATTGTTAAGTATTGTATGGCATATTTGAATATAGGGGGCTGCTGAACCCCCACTTCAACAGTGTACCATGTTGCAAATTTGTCACAAAACTTAACTGGAAGAGTGAGAACTGTTTGTGACAAGTGTTTATTTGAGTTCAAATGAGTATATTTCTAATCAGTTGCCATTTTTCTTTTCCGTCCTTTCTGCTCGTGCTATTTTGAACGTTATCAAATGCAGTTTGATTACAATAACACAGATAATTAGGGACCCCTAAACAGCATTCTTACGAAAATTTGACTTTCAGGCCAGGATTTGATGAGATCATTGGTTAAAGTTTGATCACACTTTGCATATATTCATATGCCTTGTGGTGAAATACAACACTATACTAGCCTATAATATACACAAAGCTGGTTTTTTACCTCTAGAGAAATCACTGTTTGTTATGTTATGTTGCATTAGGTTGGTTTTCAACTGTAAAACTTTGCCTTTAAGCAGGCTCTGGCGTGGGGTAGCTAGATAGTACTGTAGGAAATTAACAGCTAAACACCCAACAGTTAAAGATAGGCCTAAAGAATTCCATTTTTAGAGCGAGGAGATAAAAAAATTCTTATTACAGAACACAACTGAAAAATAATGTTGAATGTTTTAATAATTCTTACCCTTTACAGCTGAATTACTAGACAAAGTGACTTCGAAATTGGAGAAAATCTATGCACAATAGCAACCAGTAACCGAACATGCCACATCACAAACAAACGCATAATAGGCACTCTAGTACGGTACTGCGACTGCGTGCTCTCCGGTTTGTACTCATTTCATTTTGCTGATTTTAGTTCAAGGTTCAGGATTCTGTTCAGAATATAGGGGTCCGGGTTCAGAATATAGGGTCCACATTACGGGGAATAACTGAATAATACTATTGGATTTTCTATGAATTTTTCTACGAGTTTTTTTTTAGTTTTCAACCTTTTGTGACATAAGATTACTAAAATGTACTGAAGAAAATTGGAAAAAAACTTACAATTTTCTCTAACAGTTCAAAATTTATCAGCAAACGGAAGAAAAAAGTCGAAGAAAACAGAAGAGCAATGACACCTATCTTCGAAGTAGTTTTTGTGCCTTTCTCGTTAAAACCTACCTTTTCGGAGGGGGCTTTGGGGTTTTACAGGTTGCAGGTTTGGCCGATTTTGCCCTCAGGTTCGGGTTATTCCAAAAAAAACGTGCGGGTTTTCGGGTTCAGAATATTTGACGGGCGACGAGTTTTACCATTTTTGAACTCGGTTCTCGGGTATTGTTGTAAAAATGCGCGCGTTTTCGGGTTTTTTCCCGTCAAATAGGATATATCAATTTTTGAAATTCATAAACAGTTCTTGAAACTATGATAAACGTCAAGGCAGTAAAGTTGACTTTTCAGAGCTTAGGCCTCGGTTATGTATCTAGGTAATGCCATGGATGGCTTGCCTTCTTATCATACAATTCTAAATCACACTTTTCAAAGTTGTACAAAGCTCGCTAAATCTTTGCGATGCGGTACCACGACAAATGAAGTTCATCATTACACTGCTGGCATACAATTTCTTGCATGAGATAATGGCCCTATCAAGGCTATAGAGTTTATTGAAAATTCTATCTCTTTGAAATTAAAAGGAAGAAAAGCGGTTCTAGCTACATTGTAACAAACCTTAGAATTGATTTGACGGGCACAGATGCTATAAAACTACGAATTCATACTCACATTCAAAAAATTATGAGCATTTATGTAGCCCGAAATTCTGACAGGGACGACTGCTATAATCTTTTGGGACAAAGATAAAGAGCAACAATCATCCTTTGAAGCAGTGAGTTTTATAGACAACACCGTGTAATACACCCCAAATAAATTGGAAGGTGAATTAGCTGGGTTGATTTTGGAGAAAGATGTATATGGTGTCAAGTGTCGTCGAGCATATACTGTCACAGCTTACAACGAAGGTTGGGAGAAGTTTACTCAGTAGTAGATAAGAAACACGGACTCAGCCTTCGTATAAATGGCAGCAGTTTATTTGTGTCTGGCAAGAAAGGTACAAATAACTTAGGTCTCCAGAAAACAAGAACATATGTAGATTTTTGATACGCTATGGCAAATAATGAGCCATGTATATGATACCTCACAAGTTTTGGACCCGAAGTGCTCTTTACGAATCAGGAGAGGTTTTCGGTGTGGTAAACAATGTGGAGAGCTGAAAAAATTTGTAGTTATGGGGGAGGAAAATAATGATGGTCCAGCTGAATTATGTCGTTTTAAACAACCCCAGGATATGCACGAAATTTGACAGCGTTGTTTATGTACGCGATGCTCAGACTAGCAGTATAAAGAATCCTTCTTTCTTTGACGGTGCCTTGCATTTCTTTACGATTTCTTGGATTTCTTGAATTTGAATTTCGAAGGAGATGATAATGAAAGTGGATCTAAAGCTGGCAGGGAGAGAATGATAGATGATGGACTAATAAAACAGCAAACGAAATTGATAGTTTGATGCAAACAATGACGCAGATGTTTAAGTCGAATATGAGAGAGAGATAGCAATAGTGAAATGACGTTTCCCTAGGTTCAAGATACAGATTGTAGTCGCTATTTGTCTCTTTTGTGGCGAGTCACGAAAATCTTGTGCTACGGTGAGGCATATGCATTTGCTGTTGATACAGAAATGAAGCTAGTGAAGCAAAATAGGTCAAAAACATGACACCAACCGTTTGACAATGACTAATTCTAGTACCCCAATGCAGTTTTGGGATTTTTTATTTTCCGTCTGCGGGTTTCCGGGTTTTGCCAAAATATTGTCCGGGTTTTCGGGTTTTTCCTAATTTTCCTTCGGGTTTTGGGGTTTAGTGGACATAATTAACTAAATGCAATTGCTTGCCGAAACATCAATTAGTATCAACTGTTAGTATAGCGCAGTGGAATAATGCGCTTGTTTCTTGCGCTAAGGGTTGCGAGCTCGATCCACGATGCAGGAAATTAAAAATTTGACACCAAGGTTTTCTCACAAAAAAGCCGGCTTGGTCGGGCTTCAAAAAAAGGTTTGACTACAATATTGCAAAATGTTGCTCAAATTGTTTAATTTGATTTATTTTTATTTTGAAATATATTCATACAATTTTTGATTGGGTTGTTATTCTCGAGGGGAATTTCACTCTGTAAAAAGGTGTACGAGATTTCCATTAAAACAAAAGGACTTTCAAGGGATTTCCAAGAAAACAATAGGACTTCCAGCAAAGGTGTATGAGATTTTCAAGGAGTGAATTGCCCCTCGGTTATTCTCAGAGGTTTCTAGAAGTCCTCTTAAATGTAAGATATTTTCGTGTGAGGAAAGGAGGAGATTGTGGCGCAGTAGAAATTGTTGCCAAGTTAGACAGAAGAAATTTTTTCAAAACAGTTTGAGGCTTCGAGAATCATCTGAAAATAAATGGTTCAAAGTTGGCAATCAATTCTTTAAAGCGCTACTAAATACCGAATATAGTCATCTGCATAGTATGCGAATTCTTATGATAGCTTTTGGAGATTCTAGAATTAAATTCATCATTTGAA